>PVKC010014737.1:0-21932 GCA_004027635.1 Crocidura indochinensis | reverse complement strand
AAAAAAAATCAAATAAGCTGAAAATGGGTGGAGTCCTTCTAGAGGCTTTCAATCTTAGTTTGAGAAAGGACAGGAAAAAGGCAATTGAAACACTGCAACAATACAGAAAGAAATATCAAAAAAAAAAATACCAGTGAGCACTACATTAATAAAAACAAGCACCTCACAATAGTTTTGGTCCTGAAATCAAACCATGCTGGAGTGCAAAAAGAAAGATAAAGATAAAATAAAATAAAATTGGAGACATCAACTTCAATATCTACACCAAAATAAAAAAAATCAAAAGTAATCAATCAAAATATATATATATATACATATATATATGTGTGGATAAAAGGATTATTTTTGCGTTTTTTTTTCTTTTTCTCTCTGCATAGGCACAGTAACTATTGGGGACATTATAGAGGGAATTCCCTTGGCCTAATGGTCCTTAAACTACCGCCCGCGGGCCACATATTGTATTTGTTCCATTTTGTTTCTTCATTTCAAAATAAGATATATGCAGTGTGTGCATAGGATTTTGTTCGTAGTTTTTGTTTTTACTATAGTTCGGCCTCCAATGATCTGAGGGACAGTGAACTGGCCCCCTGTTTAAAAAGTTTAAGAACCCTGCTGGCCCTAAACAGTGGTTGGCAACCTGCGACTCCCGAGCCACATGTGACTCTTTACACTTCTAATTTGGCTCTTCTGTGTTCTGGCGCCGCTCCTAGGAGTCAGGACTCTGCTCTTAGCCTCTGTCAGTGCTGGCTCCACACAGCTCCAGCAGGGTCATGTGGTATCGGAGAGATAGATAGCACAGCAGCGAGCGTAGAGCCAGGAATAACCCCTGAGCATTGCCGGTGTAGCCCAAAAACAAACAAACAAACAAAAAATGTGGCTCTCAAAATAAATTTCAATCATGGTTTTGGAGATATTTGGCTCAGTTGAAAAAAAAGGTTGCTGACCATTGAGCTAGATCGTCATCAGGAGTGATACAAAGCTTCACAGATAGGCAACAGCTAGGGGAATTTATAGCCTTGAAACAAGTTTTGCAAGAAGTGTTAAAGAGCCTCTCTAAAAGGAGAGATAAGGAGCCAGAAAGAGAGTACAGCTGCCAGGGCACTTGACTTATACTTGGCCAATTCGGGCTTGATCCATGACACCTCATATAGTCCTTGAGCTTGCCGGAAGTTTGATCCCTGACAGGAGAGCCAGGTGTAAGCTCTGAGCAATGCTACTGGATTCCAAAAATCAAAACAATTTTTTAAATAAATAGAAGGCAGGACAAACTCCTTAGCACTTGTCATTGAGTATGCCATTCACTCACGGCACTCCTGGTTGCTCTCTACTAAGTTAAGAAAGGTGTGTTTATTCTTATTCTGCTAAGGGATTGTATTAATTCACAATCAGTTAATATATAATTTATATAAAATTATATATCTGATCATGTTTTTCTTTATATCCATAGAAATTTTAAATAAGTATCTAATATTTTCTAACAAAAGTCAATTATTTCATTTTTTAGGACAAAACACACTTTATTTCTATAGATCTCTTTAGATTCTCCCCTTATATTTCCCTAACTTTTCACACTTACTAAATTTTAAGTTATCAGAATTTATTTTGTGTAAATTGTAAATTCTATTGCCAAAGATTATTCATTATAGTGATTTTTAACTTATATAGCTTTAAAATATGATTTTTGGGGGCCCGGGAGATAGCATGGAGGTAAGGCGCTTGCCTTTCATGCAAAAGGTCATCGGTTCGAATCCCGGTGCCCCATATGGTCCCCCGTGCCTGCCAGGAGCAATTTCTGAGCATGGAGCCAGGAGTAACCCCTGAGTACTGCCGGGTGTGACCCAAAAATCAAAAAAAAATATGATTTTTGAAAAAGTTACATTATCAGTTAGTCATTGTTTTATAATTTGCAGAATTCTAGAAGATTAGCTCTATTACCTATATATGTAGATGTCATTATCTCCAAAATAAGAGTCCAAATATGAACTTCTAAATAGTAAAGTAGTGATATAATTAATCAGAACTGAATATTTTTTCTTAAGAACTGAGCTTACAATGGATGTGGTAAGTGGAAGGATTATTGGTATACTGGTAGAAAAATTAAGGCTTTCTGATAATGGATGTGGTGATGAATGATGTATTCCTGAAAAATATGATCAAGAAATCTGTAAATCTTGATATCAATAAAAATGGCTTTCAAAATAAATAACTAAACCATAAACCTTTTTACTTACACACTCTTTTAATAAACTAAAAAATGAAATTTACAAATTGGATAAATTTTATAAATAATATAATTTTGAATGGATAAACACAATGATATCTTACTGAAAACATTAGCCAATCCTTCAATACTTCAGGTTATATTTGAATGATATTTTCTTTTAAATTGGTGAGCTTTGAGTAAGTATATTATTTCAGTTAATGCGTGTGTATCTCATTCAATCAACTGAAGAATAAAGACTTTAGACTCTACAGAAAATGAAAATTCTCAAATGATCTGCCTCTATTTTTCACCTGCACCAGTTGTTTTCAAGAGCCTTCCTGTTGGCCTTCAGCCTGGAATTAGTTTTCCTGATCTCCAATAGGGAACACACATTGTAGATATTTTTACTCCACAGCTTTCATGTTCATCTGATCTCATTCCTTATAATAAATGTCCTTAATTGACATTAGTTATTTTATTTGGAGAACCAATACTTTTACACCTAGATTATTATTTTTAAGCAAATGCTAATGTTCTCACTTATTTCCACTATAACATTTCTAAGAATTAGAGCTTTCAGTTGTTATTCTAATATTTCGTGCTTTCTTCTAAGAACTTGCAAACTATGGTTTTCTATCTAGCTTTGATTTAAATATCCCCTGATTCCATACATCTTATAACATTGCAGTGATCACTGTTGTTGACATGAATCTTTATTTTAAAACATTCAGTAGTTTCATTCATTACTAGAATTAGAACTTTTTTCTTATACCCCTTATTTGTCTCCCTGCATTCAATCCAACATTGGCATTTTGGTCACAAAGCATACATCCCCCACTTTTATTCACTAATGCTTGCTCAGTATAAGCATGTGTATATGGTTTCTCCAATCTCCTGTTGGAAATATGGTTCCAGACTGGACAATGAGTGAATGTCAAAGAATACTACCAGTCCCTTCTGTGTTCCTACAATTTCAAAAGAGCTTAGGAGCAGATTGATACTAGAGTCTAATAGCTTTACCCTGCAGGGACACAGAATATTTTCCAGTTACAGAATGCAATAGGATATTTTCACAGCCAGGCTGGAACCAACTGATAACATTTTAGTGATATTTAAAAATATTAGCACTTAAAATATGTTAAATGCCAGTGAATTTTAATTTTATGCACTCTGGCCATTTTCAATAATGACATTTATTAAAATCAATTAAATACAGAACTCTCTTTTTTTGCAATAGCATTTCAGTATTAATGTGTATTTTGACTATCACTCTAATCTTCATTGCTTTCTACATATCAACTTCCTCTTTTTTGTGGTACTTTTCTGTATATGCCACCGTTGGCAAATGTAAATTCAGTATGCTTAAACAAGTTGGAATTTCAGATATATACCATTGAATACCAGAAATTCTGATTACACTGGATGAATTGGGAAACTTCCATATTCTGATTTCACTAGACTAGGAGAAGCCGGGAAACTTGCATATTCATCAGTTTTGAATACTGATGGAACTTTTAAATAATAAACAATGTCTTCTGATATGGACTTTCTTTCCAAAGCTTAAACTGGTTTATTTTCTTAAAACTTCAACCTTACTTTTTTTTTTTCAGGCCATGAATATTCACAGTTTAGAAAATAAATGAAAGCTTGAAAATTTGGTATGGAGCTTGTGTTTGAACCAAATACATACCGGTACTCTACTGGAGATGTGAGCTAAGCCAAACAAAACAGAACTAGATTCCTTCTCTGGTTAAACTCCTATTGAGTTAATGAAATCTATGGTTGCATCCAGCTGTTGGGTCAGTTGCATGGTACTACTAACAATTACTGTTCTTTGCCTAATTTGTATTCTTAAGACATTTATATAAATATCTTGCTACTCTTTTCCAAGCCTTATTTCATTCTACCTTAAAAGATCATAGCAACCAATTTTCCTTGTCCTTTACATTCTGTGATCCACTGAAAAAATAGTTGCATTGACATTGAGGTTGCCAGGCAATATTTTTCTCTAAGTAGAATATGTTTGTTTGAGACTATGTTTTGAGAATATCATATTATTCTTAAAATTTTATTCTATAAAATTTAAGAACCTAATGCTATAATTTATATGTCAATCTATGCCTGCAGATGAGGAGCTTTACATATATTAGCTCTTTTAATTACCACATAATGGTGAGAGGCAAAGTTCTATTATTTCAGGTTCATAGGAGAGAGGAAATAGATACAGTAAGTCAGTCATTTGTCCAGGTCTAACTTTATAGTGAAAGTAAAACTGCTAGAAATTAAAAGAAGCAAGGAAGGATGGAGTCAGTCTGGCTGACTGGATAGCTTCCTAGCTCAGACACAGCAGGAAGCATGTCACTCTAAAGAAAAGGGACAGTCTCTGGATATTTCTAAGGCCAGCAGATATATGGGACATGAGTTTTTGTGCTACAACAGCAGCAACTCGTCTTCTAGCCAGAGTTCAGTTAGATCAGGTTTTGAAAGTATGTCTCTGACTTCAGAGATAAATGCCAGCATATATGGAACTAATGTAGTCTCTGGTTGCCAAATACTTGAATTTCTAAAAATGTGAAGATTACTTTGTGAAACAGTAAAAAATTTGAAAGATTATACATTTTACCAAGTTTAAGGCCTTTGATACTATTTTCTTCTATATGCTATCTCAATGGTGTCGTAGGATTTTAGTGCTGGAATATTATTACAAATAATCCTGATCTTCATTTTATAGGAAAATTGAGGTTCATGTGAAGTCCACATGGGTCTTCCAAATTTTTTAATAAAATTTTATTGTGATAGAAGTGTATTACAAGTCTTTCACAGAATTATTTACGGTATATGGTGACAATGAATGAAGGGCCTTCCCACCACCAGTATTGTCCTCCCTCCACCCCTGTTCCCAGCATGTATCCCATATCTACTTCCTTTACCCCCCAGAATACTAGTGTAACTGGTCTCCATTTTATAGCTTGTTATAGAGATTGGATATCTATTCTGTTGTCATTGAATTTGGGTTTGGTGATCAAGTCTGATCATTTTTTTTATTTTCACTACATGTTCATATGACTGGTCCTGGTATCATCATTTCCCCCCCTCAATTTAAGAGGCGGAATGATTCAAGTTATGTGATTCTGTTGGAGATAAAAAGGATAAGGAAAAGAGAAGAAAAAAATTGGTAGCAATTACCAAATAAAGAAAAAAGAGTAAAAAGGAAAAAAAGAAAAGAAAAATGCATCCAGCAAAAGAAAAAAAAATCACCAAGTAATATCCACATGAGTGAAAAAGAAAAAAGTGGAAGAAAAAAGAAAAGGAGAATAATATTAAAAACAGACAAAACAAAACAAGAAAAAGGAGTGATGGAGTGGCAGGGTTTGGTGTTACCCCCACTTTTTTTTTTTTGCATAGGCACAATAAGTATTGGGCAATAAAGGGAATTCCTGTGGCCTAAGAGATTCAGGGTTTCTCCCCTCATGAAGCATACTTTCATGGGAACAACCACTGGCTCCATATATACTCATTACCATATCCCAAGTGATTTTTTTGTGGTGCCAGGAAACTTTCTTCTCAGTGTGGATGAGAAAATCAGGCCACTGTAGCTAAAAATCTTGGTAATTGCGCAGGTCCTCCAAAATTTAATCTTGCAGTATTATAGTCTGGATACTACAATTTCCAGTCTAATGTCTTTTAGTAAAACAAGTGATATCGTTATTATAAATTAATTCTAAGTGAGTATTTTGAGTTTATCATCTCTTACAGACCTATACACATTCATATACATATTTACCTACAAATATTTTTTCTATATATCTATCATAAATCTTTTTTTCTATTAAGCAACTTGATTCCTTAGCTAGGTCTGAGACACACGCTGTTTGCAAATAAGTCACATGCCCTCTAGTGGTAGGTAATCTGAATTGCAGTCAGAAGGCCCGGAGAGCATAGCCCTTAAAGCAGTTTGACACTGATATCTTGGACATACGAAATACCCCATAGACGTGTACAATAAACTCTACATGGTCTTATATTGCTTAATTTTTAACTCAGTTGAAAGATAATATTTTCTATACAATAGGAGAGCACATACTGGTATTATATAGAAGTTTTTGAGGGCTGAGAAGGCATCCAAATGCATCACAATGTCGTAGACCAGCTCTTCACACTGTTCTGTTTTATCTAGGATATGAATGGGTTTTGAAGTTATTCTCATTAAAGTATCCTAAGAAGTAGAATAAAGAGTATTCTAAAAAGCATAGTGACCAGAATTTGGAAGTTTGACAAGTTTCATTACTAGTTATCTACTATAAATATAATTTTTAAAAAGATTATGAAAGGTAGACAAGATATTCCAGAGACTATTTTATGTGAGAAGCTTGAGATAAAACTCTTGTCTTATATGTGGTCTATCCAGCTTCAATCTCCATTACTATATATACATATATATGTATATATGTATATATACACACACACATATATACATATATATATATATATATATATATATATATATTCCCAAACCTTGCCAGAAGATATCCATAAGCTCAGAGCCTGGAATAAGCCCCAAGTAGCCAAATTGGATCAAACAAATCTTATCATAAAAATGATTTAACACAGTCTTCTGGCCTTGAGAGTTTCTTGTGACATGTCTGCTGTAAGTCTCAGGTATGCTCCTTTGAATATAATTTCCCTTTTTGATCTTGCTGCATTCAGTATTCTATCTCTGTAGGATTTGTCATTGTAATGAGGATGTGTCTGGGCGTGGGATATTGTGACAAGACTGAAAGAAATGAATGCCTCACAGAGAATATTGCACCCAGCCCAACTCATGTTCAGGTTTGAAGGAAAAATACATAGCTTCATGGATAAACAACAGCTTAAAAACTTCACCGAAGACTACCCAGCCTTAAAGAAAAAACTGACAGGTCTACTCTAAGACAAGAGAGACCAACAAACACAGGAAACTTATCTACAAAGATGACATCAAACCCTATGACAATCATCTTCCTCAATGTTAATGGACTAAATTCACCAATTAAAAGACACAGAGTGGCAAAGTGGGTCAAAACAATGAAGCCAACCTTCTGCTGCCTAGAGGAAAAACATCTGAGTAGGCAGAATAAACATAGACTCAAAATCAAAGGCCGGAGGAAAATCATAGAAGCAAACAATACCTTCAAAAAAGCTGGGGTGGCCATATTAATATCTGATGACGCCAACTTTATACTCAGAAAAGTGGTAAGGTACAACGATGGACATTATGTTCTAATTAAGGGATATGTGCAACAGGAAGAAATCAGACTATTAAACATATATGCACCCAATGAGAGACCAGCAAATTATCTAATACAGTTACTCACAAATCTGAAAGAAGAAATCAATGATAACACAATAATTATGGGAGACCCTAACACGGCCCTATCAACACTCGATAGGTCAACCAGAATGAAACCCAACAAAAATATACTGGTCCTGAAAGGAGAAATGGAAGAAAGAGGATTAGTAGATGTATATAGGACACTTCATCCCAAAAAACCTGGATACACATTCTTCTCCAATGTACATGGGTCATTCTCCAGGATAGACTACACGCTGACACATAAAACATACCTCCATAAAATCAAGGGGATAGAAATCTTCCAAGCTACCTTTGCCGACCACAAGGCTCTGAAATTAGATGTGAACTACAAAGCCACACAGAAGAAAAACATTAACAGCTGGAAATTAAACACCCTACTACTGAACAGCCAGTGGGTCCGAGATCAAATCAAAAAGGAAATCGAAACTTTCCTGGAAACAAATGATAATGAAGACACCACTCCCCAGAATCTATGGACACAGCAAAAGCGATCCTGATTGGAACATGTATAGCTTTACAATCACACATCAGGAAGGAAGAAGGGGCATACTTGAATAACCTAATGACACAGTTCAAAAAATTAGAAAATGACCAACAAAAGGAACCAAAAATAGGGAGACAGAAGTAAATTACAAAGCTGAAAGCAGAACTCAATGAAGTGGAAAAACGAAAATCAATCCGAAAGATCAACGAAAACAGAAGTTGGTTTTTTGAAAAAATAAACAAGATTGATAGGCCATTGGTAAAACTCACAAAGAAAGAGAGAGAGAGAAATCTGATAACATGTATTAGAATTGAAAAGGGGGAGATCACGACAGATACTGCAGAGATCCAAAGGGTAATCAGAAACGAATTCGAGAAACTTTATGCTACTAAATATGAGAACCTGGAAGAAATGGAAAAGTTCTTGGACACATATAAACTTCCACATTTAAATAAGGAGGAGGTAGAGTATCTAAACGCTCCCATCACCACTGAGGAAATTGAAAATGTAATCAAACATCTGCCCAAAAAGAAAAGCCCAGGCCCAGATGGATTTCCTAATGAATTTTTTCAATTCTTTCAAGAGGAGCTACTACCAATTCTAGCCAGTTTGTTTCATGAAATTGAAAAAACGGGAATACTCCCAAACAGCTTTTATGAAGCTAACATCATCTTGATGCCAAAACCGGACAGAGATGCTGCTAAAAAAGAAATTACAGACCAATATCCCTGATGAATGCCGATGCAACGATTTTCAACAAAATCCTGGCAAATAGGATCCAATGCGTCATCAAGAAGATCATACACTACGATCAAGTAGGTTTCATTCTAGGAATGCAGGGTTGGTTTAACATCCGTAAATCTATCAACATCATACACAACATCAACAAGAAGAAAAATAAAAATAATATGATCATATCAATAGACGCAGAGAAAGCATTTGATAAGGTCCAACACCCATTCTTGATCAAAACTCTCAACAAGAGTGGGAGAAACTATTCACTCTACACCCATCAGATAAGGGACTAATATCCAAAATATACAGGGTACTGACAGAACTTTACAAGAAAAAAATCTAACACCATTAAAAATTGGGGAAAAGAAATGAACACTTTAATAAAAAAGAAATACAAATGGCTAAAAGGCACATGAAAAAATGCTCCTCATCATTAATCATCAGGGAGATGCAAATCAAAACAATGATGAGATACCACCTCACACCACAGAGATTGGTGCACATCACAAAGAATGAGAATAATCATTGCTGGCGGGAATGTGGAGAGAAAGGAACTCTTATCCACTGCTGGTGTGAATGCCATCTAGTCCAACCTCTATGGAAAGCAATATGGAGATTCCTCCAAAATCTGGAAATTGAGCTCCCATTCGACCCAGCTGTTCCACTCTAGGGATATATCCTAAGAACACAAGAATGCAATACAAAAACCCCTTCTTCACACCTATATTTATTGCAGCACTATTCACAATAGCCAGGCTCTGGAAACAACCAAGATGCCCTTCAACAGACGAATGGCTAAAGAAACTGTGGTACATATACAAAATGGAAAATTACACAGCTGTCAGGAGAGATGAAGTCATGAAATTTTCATATACATGGATGTACATGGAATCTACCATGCTGAGAGAAATAAGTCAGAGAGAGAGAGAGAGACGTAGAATTGTCTCACTCATCTATGGGTTCTGAGAAAAATGAAAGTCATTTTTGCACCAATCCTCAGAGATAATGGGAGGAGGTCTGGAACTTCCAGCTCACTTCATGAAGCTCACCACAATGAGTGGTGAGTGCAGTTATAGAAATACCTACACAGAGAACTATCCTAATCATATTCATGAATGAGGGAACTGGAAAGCCTGTATGGAGTACAGGTGGGGGTGGGTTGGGAGGGAGGGAAATTTGGGACATTGGTGGTGGGAAAGTTGCACTGGTGAAGGAGGTGTTAAAAAAAAGTTAAAAAATAACAAAATCAAAAAAGAAAAGAAAAAATAAGGCCTCCCAATTCTTACCACAGGCTGTGTTCTTCACACTGACTGTATAGAAAGAGGAAGTACAGTAAATGCACCCCATATACACCTCAACCCAGACCATTGCCTGGTCTGTATTGGGAATTTGGGGACAAAAAAATGATTTAACACAGTATCATTTTTATAATTAGTAATGTTTCTATTTATTGCCATCATCTCATTTGCTTACATTTTACTTAAATTTTATACTTAAATTTAAAAAGCTTATTTTCACTAATTTATACATGTCTTATATTTTCATCATTGTTATGTTGAAATTGTTCACCAATTTTTAATATTAAATAGTATCTTTGTTTTTTTAACATATATATATATGTTAAATCCTAAATATATATATATAGGTTTTTTGGCCACAACCAGTGGTACTCAGGAGTTATTCCTAGCTCTGATATTAGAAATCACACCTGGCATGCTTGGGGACCATGTGGGATACGAGGAGTTGAACCTTGGGTCTGTTCTGGATTGGCCATGTGCAAAGCAAACACCCCAACACTGTGCTATTGCTCTGGCCCAGCATTTGAGCAGTTTTAATTGCATCTCTCCCCTTTATATGGTATAGTCAAGCATTTTAGGCACTTTAACATTTTTATTTTTACATGATTATATGGATTTTATGTTCAAATGCCAAATATTTTTTTACCAAATATTGATCATTTCTTTGTAAAGATTCTCATCCTGGTTCTTTTTCCATAATATGTTTTTGTACATGTTTTCATTATTTAATACTTATTTCAACTAAGAACAAAGATTGAAAAAGTTCTCAGACTCTGAGAAAAACAAAGGTTAGAGTGATAGATTATATAGCTAAAATTCTTGCCTTGCATTCATTTGACTGGGTTTGATTTCTATAACCATATCTGATCCTAACTCCCACTAGTTTCAAGAGTGACCCCTGAGCACAAAGCCAAGAGTAATTAAGCCATGACCACAGCCAGGTGTGAACCAAATAGCAACTATAAAAAGTGGTCTTCATTTTTACCTTTTATTTTCGCCCTTTTTTAGCTGGTTATAAAAGTCAGTTTGTTCATTCACTTAGCATTTTAAAATTATATTTTCATTGTCTATGGCAGTTTGTATAATAAACATCTTCTTTTTCAACTTACTTGACTTTAGTAGATGAACTGACTTTTTGAAACCTCTCAATATTTTTTCCTTTATCTGTTAGGCTCTGTAGTTCACACAAGTTGTATATTTAATTCTCCAACTCTATGCTCCTATACTGTCCTTGAGGTAAAGATCTTGTGCTTTTAATTAAAAAATTTGAGGAAATAATACTATGAATATTGACTGATTTCAAACATAATCTTTCTTTCTGGACCACCCTACAAACATATATAGGAAATTTACAGTTTCTCCACAGCTCTTAAAATTTATTATGGTGTTAAATTGTATATATCAACTCTGTTATACTAAGATGTTCAGTCATTTTTTGTCATGCAACAGATGACATATAACTCTGCAATAGTTTAATGTATAATTGCATGAGTCAATTAGTCAATTTCTAAAAATAAATACCTTTTCTGGCTTTCAGTACCTACATATATTTGTTTGAATATATGTTATATGAAATATAAATATAGATGTTAGAGAACATATACTTTTATAAAACAGTAGACGACATGTATAACAAATCTATTATCTATCATCAATATATTTGTGTTCTATAATTTATGTTAATTTGGAAAAATCCACACTATATGTTTATATTTTTAATCCCATCTCTAATCTTAGTTGAATGATTTTAAACTTTATTCTTACTATAGAACCATGGTATTCTAGCAGATGTTACAATTACATTTCACTTTATCATTTTTTTCTTTAAAATTTTTATTAATATTTTATTTATAATTATGAGAACAAAGATGCAAAGAAAGAGAACAAGGTAAAGTTACAGTGGAAGGACAATCACCCAAAAACAGAATTTACAGAAATCCCCTTGCTGATATCTTAACATTGAACTTTCAGCCAAAGAACATTAAGGAAAATAAAACAGAACCCATGTACGATTACTTTGTCCCTTAAGTCCCCAGATTGTAATACATATTTCTTAGCAGCACATCAAGCAATCTAAAGCCATAAAACTTATGTAACTCCTTAAACATTGAAGGCATAGTACTTTTTTACATTTCCATGCACATGCATATTAGTTTAAGTTAACCTCAAAAGTGCGTTTTTCTTTTTAAGGGTAAGAGTCAAAGGAGCACAGTAAAAGCGGTGTTAAAGTGGCAATAATTGTTTACATAGGCCCACCAAAATATGAGGAACATGGAAAGGAAAAACCTTAGCCTAAATACAAGGAGACCCTATCCCTGAAGTTTCCTGACATCAGACGAACTCTAGGCTCCAGGCAATCTAGTTTGCCCAATTCAAGTCATTGTCTGTAGTGCCAACACAATTTTATTTTTCACAGTCTCTGTTGTTCGTATCATGTTTCTGTATTAAAGATTCTGTAATCTTCATATCATATATTGCAGTTAGGATGGTGCAGAGCATCCTCTCGTTTCACCTCACAATTAAAGGGCAATGCGGAAAGCCCTGTCCAGTACGTTGATGTTCTTAAGTCTTCCCAGTGTTAAGGGAAGTCTCTTTTGAGTAGATCGCTATCAGAGCAGCAGTAGGGTCTTCCCTACTAAAGGACTGCTTCCAGGTATTGTTATAAAAAACCTTGGATGTTTCATTAGATAGCTTCCCGGGTTCAGGGTGAATGGAGAATGCCCATTCTTCTGAGGCCTGTGCCAGGTCATTATATCAATGTTCAGGGTGTAAGGTCCCATTGCACTACAAGATTTGTGTGTTCCAATCTCTATTAGATAAGAATTTATTTGTGTGTATAGTATTTCCCATTTTAATGTGCCTATGCAAACAAGAATCAATGCCACATGGCGTTATAGGCCCATATG
Source organism: Crocidura indochinensis (assembly GCA_004027635.1). Classification (NCBI taxonomy): domain Eukaryota; kingdom Metazoa; phylum Chordata; class Mammalia; order Eulipotyphla; family Soricidae; genus Crocidura; species Crocidura indochinensis. The sequence continues at coordinate 8,953 of PVKC010014737.1, read as the reverse complement.
GGGGATACAAGAATAAGTGCAAAACTCCCCATGACATGGTTAAACATAAGCATTAAACTGAGGGACTCTTTCACCGACTATTTCTTATTGAAAAGTTCACAGAGAAAATAAAAGATCAAAAGTGGGGAAAATCTTCACTGTTTAAGAGAATATTTAGTATGAGTTAGCTGTCGAAAAAAATAGATATAAAATATTCAAAACCATACATGTCCATTTTATGTCTTTTGAAATAGTTGGGGGTTATTGAATCCAGTGCACCACGTTGGTGTGTGATTAGGACTGTGCAGTCCTGAAGTTAAAACGGGAAAATGGATTACTGATAGAGTTAAAAAGTGAAAATGAGCTTTACAGGGGTGTGCAAAAGGGCATAATACCAGAGGGACATTCTACATTCACAAAACATAACATAAGGATATGATATATTATTAAGAACATGTAGACTAGTAAGAAATTGCAGAGACTGCCTTAGTAAAAATGAGCAGCTCTCAGCACCCCCAAATTAGAACCCACCTATTCTGGCCACCTGGGCTGGGCCCCAGGGAAGGCCTGGAGGCTGGGTGGGGGCAGGAGAGGGGGCAGCTGGGAGTCTACCAAGGCTCCCAGCATGCTCAAGCCTGGGAGAAAGCCTTCGACATTGGGGTCTCCCCAGACCCCATGCAGGTAGAGCCAGCCTCCGGATCAAGAGAGGATTTGGTAGAGAACCAGAAGCCAGGATCAACCCACCCTCCTCCCTGAGCCCTCCCCACTTTCATCATTTTTAACTATTTAAGATATATTACTGTATTTTGGATTACTTTTAATTACCAAATTTGGGAGATAATTTTCTACATGTTGCTTTAACTGTCTCTTTATCATGGTAATTAAATCAGTGTGCCTGTTTTATGAAAGATTTCCTATTCTTACATTCTAAAACTGTCCACAGAAAGATTGTTTTATCTAGAGCCTGAGATATTTCAGTATTTCTTCACTTAATATCTTATCTTTGAACATCCTAATCACTGATTCCATAAATATTTTTAATTTTCCATATCCCCTCAACTTATTATCTAGATGAACTTCCCTTGTTATAGATTTCAGAATATTTTTCATTTACTGTCACTAATCTGACTTTATAGATATACTTTACTAATATAATTATGTCATAAAAATGTTACTACAGAATAAATAGAGAAACAATCCTTCCTGGTAGGTCACTGATTATAATAATGATTTCTTTTCTTTTATAAAATATTTAAGCACCATAATTACAAGCATGATTGCAGTTGGATTTCAGCCATAAACAGAATACCCTTCTTCACCAGTGCAACATTCCCACCACCAATGCCCCCCCCCACCCCTGCCTGTATTCAAGACAGGCCTTCTACTTCTCTCATTCTTTAACATTATCATGCTAATTGTTAGTGTAGTTATTTCCCTTAAAGCATTCACCCTCTTTGTGGTGAACTTCAAATTCTGAGCCAGTCTTTCCAGCCCTTCCACCCTTAACTGAATTGTCTCTGTGCCTTATTACAATAATGTTTTTAATTTTTCTTGAAAACCATAGATAAGTGAGTTTATTCTGTGTCTATCTCTCCCCCTCTGACCTATTTCACTCAGCAAATAAATTCATAATATTGATTTATTATCATAGAATCTGAACCAGATAATGAATCAATGGTATGTGTGCTACTTCCTAATAGATCCAAATATTTTAGTCAAATTAACTTTCAATTGCAGTGTTTTTATTTTTTATTGTCTTGATATTTCTTAGAATAATTGAGATACTAGTCAAAAACAGTGGTCAAATAACTTAATTATTCTACATTTGACTTATATGCATATTCATATACATGATGCTGGATGGAAAGATGAGTGAGTGAAAATGCCACTTGTTGCATATATACATTTATTTTAACAGTCTGTACATAACTTCACATAGAAGCTTCTAAACAATGATCACTGTTTAAATATTCAAGTTTTGACATTAAAAATAACTGGATCTTTGAACCTTTTGCATACTGTCTCACTTTTAAGAAATGAATTAGCTTTTATTTATAACTGACACTTACAGACAAAATTATATTTGCTCTAAATACAAAACAAAAATAATCAAAAGTATAATATAACCATTGCAAATGTAATGGTTAAATAATTACAAGTGGCCAGTAAATCTTTGCTTTTCTTCACTTTTTATTTTTTTTAATTTTAGCCTTATAAATAGTCATTTGGCATTAAATATTTGTGGTCTAGGCCAGTAACCTTTTCAATCTCACAGGACCTTTTTTAATTAAACTATATCTTTGTCCCATGTCTGTAATCCTTTCACTGACATTTTATATACAAGACACCTTGCTGAAAAAAGGTCAAGCAGTACAGTTATAAATGGAAAAGAGATTAAAAGAATTCTCAAGCCATGATATGATCTAAGAGTGAGTTAAATATGGAACAGTATTTAGTAGACTTGCTCACTAGACAAGAAGGAATCCTTTGGGTAAATTTTAATGATGGGACAGGATTGCAAATACACATTGTTGTGTTTTTTTTTATATTTTATGGCAAAAATAGAATACAAACTTTTATTCCCATTGGGCATTTTGTAAAATTTTGTAAAAAGTTACCAGAATGCCGTAATAGCCTCAAAAGTTTCAGGAAAACAATTGCACACTCTATTCAAGGCATATGTGCAATTCTTGCCTACAAAGACACTTTTGTTGCTCCATAAACCTTGAAAATGTCAGTCTAGTGTCAAGGTTAATTAACTCTAGAAGTAGAAGAAACATGTTGAAACTTCTATGCATCGTTGAAGAGTAAGAAAGGAATGCAAAAAAATTGAATAAAGAAGAGGAAGTGAGCAAATGCCACATCGTTGAAAATTCTATCTAGTATCTTTATACTAAAAAATAGTTACAGTAGTTGGAAAGTAAATACATTTACAAAACTGTCTTACATTATCTTCACCAGAACATTAAGCAGAAATTGAAAACGGATTTTTTTCCTCCCTTAATATTCTCCAGCTGGCATGTTATGACTAAAACTTGCTGAATCCATGCCACACTGTGATGCATTTAATGGTGTACATGGGTACAACTAAACAATACATTACTTGTAATGTCTGAAATAACCCACCAAAGCATGGTACTCAAGTGTTGAAATACCACTGTCTGTTTCTTGGAGGTTGCTTAGTTATACCCAAGAGGCTAACCTTCTCTGAAAAGTCTTAACTGCTCATTTCTTTCTGTCACTTTTATATAGTCCCGTGATAAAAGGGCAGCCTTTCATTTCTCTGTCATCGGAATAGTGTTATTTAGATGTTAATGCTGGAGGCAAAGCAGTTGACATAGGAACTTTAATCACCGCATTCTTACTTTCAGAGTTCTTAGTGTTTGTGTTTATAAACGGTCCACTCGGTTTCAAGATCCTTTAATTAAAAAAAATCAAAAAGTTACATGAAAAACAAAGCAAAGCAACTTTGATTTAAACTAAATCTCAGTATCCCATGCTGTTGAGATTTCTGGACATAATCTTTATTGCTGCTAAATGAAAAGGTTACTGTTTGCCATTCCCTTGAGCTATTATAAGACTGCTGGCAATGACAGCCTGACAGGTTCCAGCAGGCACATCCCTGTCTAGAGTAACTGGACGCTGGTTTGAGAAATGTGATAGTTGATGGGTTGACATGAAGATGCTTGTGACCTAGACTGTGACCATAGTTTCAAATCAACTCTGAACTCAGAGCAATTCCCAGATCAACTGGGCTGGGTATTGTCTGCTAGTCTGGGGAGGGTAGCTTTGCTTATACATTTACTTAAAGGAAAATTTTTTGATGTCATACATATAAGTTAAATTTATCAAGTCAGGAAACATTTATTTTCATTAAGTTTTCCTCAACATTTCAATATATTGAATCGGAATATGTTTTTTTCTTTCCAAGTGATTTGTTTAGATCTGACTTTAGATTTAGACTATAAGAAAAAAGTTCAGTTAATAAACTTTAAAATTAAAGTGCACAAATATATCTCCGAACTGACAAAGATTACTATTTTGCTATTGGTTATGACTGAGCTATTGGGATGGAGAATAAGTTCAACTTTATTCTGAGATCAAGAGAAAGAGACAAGTTGTTTAAGAAAATTATATATCTGATAAATGAAACTTTTCCGTTTTCTTTCTTACAATGTAAGTCCATGTGTGCCATACCAGCCACAGACATTGCTCAGGGGTTACTCCTGGCTCAGTACCAGAATTAGGTTGGGCTGGGATCAAACTCAGGACCCCAGCACAATATATGCACTTCAGGAGATATCTCTCTGGTCCAATATTTTTCAGTGATTCATTAAAAATAAATGTTGAACTAAAGTCCATTTTAAGCATTTCTTAATCATCCATTTTTGTCACATCAGTGTGTTGAAATTCATAAAAAATTTTAATGGTATAATATAATTTGATTAGTCATAAAATGATAAGCTTGTTTATTTCTGAACTAACATTTTCCACTTACATTAATTGCTTTCTGCTATTTAAAATATCAGTCTATCCTTTCAGCAGAAAATAATATTTTAGTGAAGAAAATTAGTTTTTATTTAAAAATTTCAATATAAAGGAAGAGAAGAATAATAAAGAGATGATATGGAAGAATGGGAATATTTCAAAAAAAGTTATTTGTGTCTCCCTATTTTTATATTGCCTAGAAATAATAAGCAGGGTTTTCATTTTATTTTGCCTAGAGGTCAACAAAATGATAAACTGAGGATATAAATATTTGTATAGGTTAAATTATGTAACATTTTTATCATTTAAAAAAAGCACACATTTTAGTTTAATTTTCATTTATAATACCAAATTGTGAAATGCAAGAGTAAAATACATTGGAATGATATATCTTTGGTGATATACTTTCTGCTATGCTAAAAGCTATTATTTTACATGAGTCTGTCTACAGAGAGTTAGTAAAAATATAATTACTAGTAGAAAAAGTACAAAGTGTGATGTGGTAAATGCAGTTGGTGTTTGCTAGATGGTGCTACAACATACAGTTGTGAAATGCTACCAAATGTTTCTGTCTGAAAGGGAAATTTCTAGTGATTAGAAATATTCAAGTATGTATTGATATTTTGATAGTTTTATAAAAATTTTTATTTCTGCCTTGAAAATGTGACTGCTCCATTCCCAAGTTTCAACCTGTTTTTATTTACTTTGCTCTCTATTCACTAAAGTATATGTTTATATATAGCATTCAAACTTATAAATCATTCATTCTCCAGAGTTCACGGTATAATAACAAATTTTCATCTCTAAAATAATTTTCTTAGATTATAGATTATGTTTTCAATCATTATATATTTTGTTTATTTTTATTTTTTAGATATCTTCATTTAAGCACCATGATTACAAATGCATTTTTGTAGTTGGGTTTTAGTTATATAAAAAAAAAACACACCCCTTTTGCCAGTGCAATGTTACCACCACCCATGTCCTCTATCAAGTCATTCTAATAGTAGTTAAATACGATTTAAAAAATAAATAAATTTAATTGTAACTACTTAATAAAAATTAAAACAATGCAAATGAGTTTAGATGCTCACTTGTTATCTAGAAATAATTATCACTGGATAATTCAGGGTAAAAGTGCAAACACAATGTAAAAGTTAGAAAATATTTCAATGGAATATACTATAAATACCAACGTTAGTAGTATGCATCTACAATGATACTTTGAGTATTTTGAGAGTAAATATGATACATTACACAAATTAAGGGGACGGCAGTGATGTCTCAAAAGTCTAAGAGCTCATAGTTTGTATGCAAATGATCCAGGTTTGATGCAAGGAACCGCCTGGTCCCTTGAGTATCTCCATGAAAGTTCTTTTCCCTGTCGCTCCCCCCACAATGCTGAGAAAGAATGATAATTATGAGCTAACATTTAAAATACCATAAAGAGAATCAGGCCCCAGCTACCACCGCCATCGCCTTGATCTCTTATCTTCCCGGTCATGGCAGAGGACTCTTGGTGACCACTTCATACACCGAGGATGATTTCTATTGCCAGGTCTGTCAGGAGGTGCTCAAGACGCCATGAGGACCACAGCCTGTCAGCACGTTTGTTGTAGAACATGTTTCCTGACTTCAGTGAGAGAAAGAGTGGAATACATTGTCTTCTCTGCTGTGGAAATGTGACTAGAAGAGAGAGAGCATGGCCTGAACGGGCCTTAGACTTTGAAAATATCATGAGGAATTTTTCTGGTAGCTGCAGATGCTATGCAAAACAGATCAAATTCTATCTCATGAGACATCATTACAAATCTTGAAAGAAGTATCAAGATAAATATGGTGCTTCTTCTATTATTCCAAACTTTCATATCTCTCAAGATTTAGTAGGGAACAGTAATAGGAGGGAAACTTCCACATCTGATAACAGAAATTTGCCATGAAAATACAAATTCTGGACATACAACCTTTTAAGTGTCCCTTTTGTCAGGAATCATATTTAACCAGACAGCGTTTATTAGATCATTGCAACAGTCATCACCTATTTTAGATAGTTCCTGTGGTATGACCTATTTGCGTGTCTCTTCCTTGGGGAGATCTTAGCCAGATTACTAGAAACTTTATTAGTCATCTAAACCAGAGACATCCGTTTGATTATGGAGAATTTGTGAATCTTGAGCTAGATGAAGAAACCCAATATCAAAGTGCTGTGGAAGAATCATTTCAAGTAAACACCTGAAAACTAAAAACCTCCACATCTTTGTATCTGCAAGTGCTATCTTTAAGGGGAAGACTTAAGAATCTTTTGATTTGTATATTAATAAAAGTAATTCACTCTATTATTTTAGTTTAATTAAAAATTAAAGATTGATCCTTTAAAAACATTCCCGTGAAAAGTTAAAACAAATTAAGACATCTTGAAAAGCACTAAAGGATTATATTTTATTAGTGGTGAAAAGGGAATCTTTGTACTTTATTTTGTTACAGTACACATTGAGTTTTTCCTTATTTATCTTTAAATTTTGGTGCAAAATCTTCTATTGAGATAATTCACAATAGCTAATCTGTAAGATGTAATTGATATAAATTTAATAAATCTGAGCCAGTTAGAATTACAGAAACAAACTTGAAATACTAAGTGAAACAATCCAAAGGAAACGTTTACAATATAGTAAATACTTGTTTCTAAGTTCAACATAGCTGCGATTCTTTGCCTTCAGAATTTTCAATGGTTAACATTTCTGATCAGCTCACATAAAACTTACACTAGAAACTTTTAGTCGGTAAAGTTGTATTCTTTATATATTTAAATCAGAAAAATGGCCTCATTTCATTTTAGAAATTTATTAGAATCTAAAAATGTATATGTATATACACACACTTTTCTGTATATACACACATTTATATGCATGTAGTTTGTCAGGTAATGTGACTGAATTTCTATTAAGGTTTTTTTAAATGGATAAGCAAGTGGGATTGAAAGTTTATCTTGTTTGAATAAAATGTGTTTCCCACATTCTTAGGAAGTGATATGTAAGTGCTAAGTTTAGCTTGCATACACACACACACACACACACACACACACACACACACACTCACACACACTATACCTCTCTATGGTGCTTATTTGTTAATTTGTAAATGTGTGGCTGTGAAGTCGTGAGACAGTCTAATAGCCACTGTTTCTCTACTTTTAGTCAAACTGATTCTTAGTATTAATGAAGATTGTACTGGAAAGCCCAAGTCACAAAGAGTGAATTAACTGACATTCCAATACTAATATACTTTTATTTTGCTTTCTTTAATATAACTAAAATTACATAAGAGTTAATCTCAGATAAAAGTAATTTTCTGCTAATATATAAATATTGCAAAAGATATATATTTTGTCTTTGTTAAAACCCTTGTTGACTTTAATACAGAGAACATTTTTTAAATTGATTTAATAAAATGTTAATTTTTGAAAAAATACTAAAGAAATAATTATCAAATACATTCAAGAATAACTTAAATTATACATACAACAAAATTGGTTATTGTAATACTGGAAATAGCTTTTAGTTATATGTCTATAATAATTTCAACAGTTAAAGCAAAAATATTTGATTTAAGACTCATTCACAATAAAACTCTAAGTAAACTAAGCATAAAAGGGAATTTTCTTAATCTGAGAATGAAATCCCCAATAAACCTATAGCAAACATCATTCTTACTCTAAAATATTAGAAGTTATCTCTCTAAGTTTAAAAGTGATAAGTGATTGAATGTTCTTTAATCAGATAGCATTGTACCAGAGTTTCTATCTAACAAAGTAAAGCAAGGTATAGAAATAGAATTTACAAATATAAGGAAATAAAAAAAAAGCTAAAAATGCACTATCATCCAAAATTGTATTTATGATCACAATTCAAACATTGAACACTTTAAAAATAAAAACACAACCATACAGTGTGACCCAGAAACCAAAAAAAAATTATATTGAGGGCCAGAATAATAGATAGCACAGTGGATAGGGCATTTGTCCTTCATGCAGCCAACCAAGGTTCAATCCCTGACATCTCATTTGGTCCCCAAAGCCTGCCAAAAAATGATTTTTGAGTGCAGAAATCCCTGAGTGCCTCAATGTAGCCCCAAAACAAAAACAAAATTATCTATTAATTCTCATATCAAAGTTATAGCCATTTGTGAACATAACACAAGTGGCAGCTACATTAGTGTCAAGTAATACACAGTCCCTGTTGAGGTCAAATGAAAATCATCTATCTTCTTTCATTTCTCATTCTACAGCGAGTATCCTCACAGTCTACTTTATGTAATTTTTTTTATCCATTTCACAATTCTCCTGGTTATCTTGCTGCTGAAAATGGCTTCTAGAGAGGAATTAAATTATTTCTTGCACTCAAAAAGTCTAAGATGCTGGGGCCAGCGGTGGCGCTGGAGGTAAGGTGCCTGCGCTAACTTAGGAAGGACCGCGGTTCGATCCCCTGGT
>PVKC010014736.1:0-21941 GCA_004027635.1 Crocidura indochinensis | reverse complement strand
TCTTTCTTTTTTTTTGTTTTTTTTTTTTTTTTGTTTTTTGTTTTGGTTTTTGGGTCACACCTGGCAGCACTCAGGGGTTACTCCTGGCTCTTCGCTCAGAAATTGCTCCTGGCAGGCTCAGGGGATCATATGGGATGCCAAATTAGAAACCCCATCCTTCTGCATGCAAGGCAAATGCCCTACCTTCATGCTCTCTCTAAGACCCCCATTTTCACAGTTTTTTTTTATAATGCTAATATTCTTCAGTGTGAGGGGCCTGCAAGGTGGCACTAGAAGTAAAGTGTCTGCCTTGCAAGCGCTAGCCAAGGAAGGACCGCGGTTCTATCCCCCGGGTTCCCATAAGGTCCCCCCGAGACAGGGGTGATTTCTGAGTGCTTAGCCAGGAGTAACCCCTGAGCATCAAATGGGTGTGGTCTGAAGAAACAACAACAAAAAAATATTCTTCAGTGTGAGCAAAAGTCTTGTTGGCTTTTCTCCTTTTGGTTTTGGGGGCTACACCCAGTGGTGCTCAGGAATCACTTCTGGCTCTATATTTGGAGAACTTTGAGGGCTGGGAATTGAACACAGCTCTGCTGCAATGCTCTGCAAATGCTCAGCCCATTGTGCTCTTTCTCTGTCTCTAACACATATTGCCTGGATGCCAATTATCTCCTGGGTGAGTGCCAGCAACTGGTGAAGGGATACTTTGGGAAGTTTTAGCCTCGATAACTAGCTGGATTATAAGGATCACACTTTTATGAAAGTGTTCGTTCTAATTTCTTGGCTTGCATACTTTGGGTGAAACTCATGTAGTTTCACTGCATCTGGATGTTTGCTACATCCTGCTACATCTTGGCATTGGCTGGGTAAGAGGGAATGTGCTTATTCCTGGGCAATATTAGTAGAACCTGATTGGCTGATTAATGAGTTCTCTAGTGCCTCTCAGTCCAGCAGGACACTCAACAACTTCTGATTCTCTTGTTGTTTGTTTTCTATTGCCCACCCATAAGACATCAGTCTACAGAGTAAGCTTGTAGGCCAGCTGGGGCTTTTGTTCACACTGAAAACCCTCTAGCTGTAATTTTTCTGTGCTTGTACCTTTTTCTTCCTTTTCCTTTTGAGCTTGGCTATGTATTTAAATAACATTCCCCCCCTAAATGCAGACTTTTTTTTATGTTTAGAGTAAAAATTAAAAAAAAAGGCTCGATTTAGTCCCACTATTCTCAGTGCCAACCAGAAGCTTCATAAAAGTAGAATTCACAGCTAATTTACTTAGGGAAATGGCAAATAGTATGGGATAGACATAGGCTGAATGTTGGTCTTTATAGATATTTCCTAGTGAGTAAAAGACAAAAAAAAAGAAGAATGCACAAGAACAATCAAAGGAACTGAGAGCACAGATGTGCTTTGTAGGAGACAATGTTCAGGACAGAGAGATGGCATTGGGACATTCATGAAAGCTCTTACAGTAAAAATGTAGTTTTAGATGCAGAGTGTGAAAAATAGATTACAAATCAAGGTGTATGTGTAACTTAACGCAGCATATACCTGCTTCTTGAATCGATGAGGAAAAGTCCATCTGAGCAGGGTCTGCAGATTGTGAGTGTGAGAGTGTGACTCAGACAAAGTGTGAGTCTGCCATGGGCGTGCTTCTGAGATACAGCTTGAGACACGCACATGGGATGATGATAATAGTAATGCAATCCATGCAAGGGTGTAGGAACAACTCCACAGGACCATGAGGGGAGGCAGGATAGAATCCTTCAAGAATTTAATATGATTTTTAAGACCTAGTGATCCTGCTTCTGGGTATTTACTTGATGACTAGCAAGTGCATCTGTTCCAAGAGACAAGGTCCTGCCCACTCATTCTTCCCAACAGTTACGAGTTGGGAAGCTACCCAGGTATCTGAACTTGACTACAGACGATGAAATCTTGCCAAACTATGCAGTTCCAGGAGAGTGGACGCCTTGTGCTTTCCAAGAAATGCAATGGGGCTCCATACAGGCACACTCTGAGATCCAGATGAGTCTGATGGAAAAGAGATCTCATTCATTCACACAAGACAGGCAACAGTTACATAAGCAAAATAGGACAAAGGAAACTTTCAGGTTTTAAGACCGAACTGTGGGTTTCCAAAATGCAGAGGGGAACCAGGTGGGTTCCATGGGATAAAAGGCTACAGAGGCACTCCTGAAACACAGCTTTTGATAAAAATAATGAACAAATAACAAAAAACCCAAGTACTATTAGAAAAACAATAACAACCACAAACTAACTCAATCACTCTCTCCTGTTCCATTCACTTGTCTCTTTCCAATGTTTTCTCTCTCTGATACAATATAGAAAAAGTTCTTGAGAGATCCATGATTGACTTTGTTGAAACAAATCCAGGAGGGGCTGGAGTGATAGCACAGCAGTAAGGCATTTGCCTTGCATGCTGCCAACCCAGCATGGTTGGGCCCTGGTTCGATCCCTGGCATCCCACATGATCCCTCAGAGCATACCAGGGTTGATTTCTGGGTGTTAAGTCAGGAATATTCCCTGAGTGGTGTGACCCACCCCTACCCCCCAAAAAAGAAACGAATGCAGGAGAGAACCAAAATAATCATCTGGCTTTCCAAGAAAGATCCCATCTTTAATGGGTTGTACCAAGGGAGGGCAGTGAATCCAGGGAAAAGTGAGAGAGTTAGAATAAGTCAAATAACCTGCCAGAGATTCGTCAGCAGTGAACATCACCCACAGATTAAAGGTTTGAGAGTACCTTCAGGATATTAAGAATATGTAATGCCCCTCTGAAAAGTGACTTTTGTTTTTGGGCACGAAGAGAATTTTATTCCCATTGTTTGCATAGAGCCAACTCTAGTTCAATCATTGGCACTGCATGGTCCCTCAAGCACTACCAGGAGTGACCTCTTATGCACAGGGCAATAACCACCCCTAATCACCACTGGGTGAGGACCAACCTTATTCCCCTTTCCACCTATAGTGGAAAAAAAAAAAAGCAGGATATAAATGAGGCTGGAATCACTTCTTTTTTTTTTTTGGCCACACCCGGGTGACACTCAGGGGTTACTCCTGGCTATTCGCTCAGAAGTTGCTCCTGGCAGGCACGGGGGACCATATGGGGAACCGGGGGATCGAACCGCAGTCCATCCTAGGTTAGCGCAGACAAGGTAGGCACCTTACCTCCAGCGCCAACGCCCGGCCCCCCTGGAATCACTTCTAAATTGAACCAGTATTGGACCTAATGATAACTGAGAAGCAGTGATCTCCAAGGACAGGGCCCTGGATCTAATTTAAATATGCTTTCACTTATAGGAATAAGCTCTACTTCTGAATAAACAAACTCAGTCCCTGCAAGAGAGACAGTACAAGGGTTAGCACGCTTGCCTTATATACTGTCAACCACAGTTTGTTCTGCAGTATACCATACGGTTTCCCCAATCCTTACCAGGAGGGATTCCTGAGCACAGAACTGGGGTAAGCTCTAAGCACCACTGGCCATGGTCCCCAAACAAAACAAACAATAATCAACAAAATAAGATTAAACACCTCCCAGTCTCAATTCTAAATACTTAGGGTTCTAAAATTTAAATACTTTGGACTCTAAATTCTAAATATTTTGGCTTAAAATACAGGAGAATGGTAGTTCTAAAGAAGTCTGAAAGGAACAGTGCAGGGTTGGGAGAGGGTTGTAAACTTGTTATTTTTTCAAAGTAAGAAACTAATTTTATTCCTCACTTCATCTGTGAGAACATCCATTATCCTGAACTACAGCCATATGATCATTTGGAAACAGTTTTTAAAACATTCAATTAAATAATTTACTGTCTCCAAACCCAATTTGCTGGGCAAGAAAGTAAAAAAAATCAAGGAGTTAGAAAATATTTTTATTTCTAGCTCTTGAGAAAGTTGGGCATTGGAAATGTCATTTATTTACATAGAGTAGGAATGAGGAAATTCCCCATAAAATCAAGAGGGAAAATGGCATTTCTAACTTAAAGATTTTTTTGGTAGTTTCCTGCCTTAAATTTAGTAGCCAAACAATCTGAAAACACTTTTCTATCTATAAGACCTTCTTAGCATCCTTAGACATTAAAATGGTGTGAAGATTTTTAAAAAAAGTAGAACTGCATATGATGCAGCAAATCCATGCTTAACACATAAGAGCACAAAAGGATGTGTTGCCAAAGCTATATAAACCTGTGTTCACTGCAATGCTACTTACAATAACAAATTCTGGGAGTGAGCCCAGACAATGACATTGTCATTGACAATGTCAACGACAGATGAGTGGATAAAAAATGTGTGGTATGTAGAAACGAAGGAATACTACTCTCAAGTTAGCTGCTGAGGATGACATCTGTCTCTGGTGCTCATGGTCCTTATAAAAGAATGCACATGGTGAGGTGTGGATCAGGGCCAGAGTGTCTGCTTTGCATGAGTGAGGCTGCAAGTTTGATGCCTGTGCCGAGGCCTGTTCTGAATCTGCATCTCCAGCAGTCACAAAAAGTGAACCCAGTGTCATAACTGTGTGAATTACGGAATAATCCATCAAGGTTGGGAGCCCTGAACATCATGACAGTAACAATGAAGGGACAGGGACAAGAGACATTTGATCTTCCAATTTGGTCCAGAAGAAACCTTGTTTCTGGGAAAAACAATAGCTTCCACAAAAGACTCTCTGGGGCCACAGATAGCACAGATAGCACAGTGGTTAGGGTGTTTGCCTCTCATGCAGCCAACCCGGGTTTGATCTCCGGCATCCCATATGGTATACCTCAAGCCTGCCAGAAGTGATTTCTGAGAGCAGAGCAAGGAGTAACTCCTGAGCACCAAGTGTGGCACCAAAACCAAAACCAAACAAAAAGAAACAATCTCTGTGAGAAGTGAAACCAGGGCCTCGAAGTGGCATCTACATGCCAGGTTCAGTGCAGCCCCATCCACAAGTCCAAGAGCACTGAGCAGGTGAGCACATGAACAGCAGATGCTATTCACACACACCTGGAATAGTCTATGCAGGAAGGACACTGTGACATGTGCTACAATCTTGAAAAGACCTACAGACGACTCGACATTATGAAAGGACAGGTGCAGTATGAATCCACTTAGACAAGGTACCTGTGGCACCCAGACTCACAAGACAAAAAAATAGGAGGGTTGTTCCAGGGGCTGGCACTGTAGGGTGGAGTGAAGCCTTATCTACATAACACAAATGCATTTAGAATACTAACATGAAATATGGTTAAGATGGCAAATGTTGGGGCTAGAGAGATAATACAGCAGGGAGGGTGCTTGCCTTGCATTCATTTGACCTGGGTTTGATCCCCAGCATCCCATTTGGTTCTCTGAACACTGCCAGGAGTAATTCCTGAGTGCAGAGCAACAAGTAACCTCTAAATCTTGCAGGGGTGTGCCCCCCCCAAAGATGGAAAATGTTTAATTATGGTACTTCATCAAAATTAAAAATTATTTTTCTAACAGAATATTTTTGCCAGTCAAGACCTTACCCCTACAATGTTTGCTTGCTGGAGATGAAAAAACAGATCTGTGTTCATCGGACAACTTCTGTTGATTTTCATTCATCCTTCTTTAAAATAAATAAAATCTCATTTCCCCCTGCTCTCTTGCTGCTTGCCTTTTGGTGTGTTTTGCTGGACTTCGAGTCTCACTGTTTGAGTGCTTTTATGGATGATAGTGCTAACACTTTATGAAGGCAGGAAGAGTAAAAAATTCTTGAATAGCTGTTACTCCAAAGAGTCACTCAGAAACATTCTTTCAAAGGCCTGTGTTGTAATTTTGGGATCTGAAGGGGAAGTACAATTACTTTGATCACTCCTTTTCTTTAAAAAACTCACGTTTAGGGGCCCAGGAGATAGCATGGAGGTAAGGTGTTTGCCTTTCATGCAAAAGGTCATCAGTTCAAGTTCTGGTGCCCCATATGGTCCCTGTGCCTGCCAGGAGCAATTTCTGAGCATGGAGCCAGGAGTAACCCCTGAGCACTGTCGGGTGTGACCCAAAAACCAAAAAAACAAAACAAAAAAACCTCACGTTTAATAAGTGTAATTCTTAAACTTTGGGGAGTTTTATAGAGACCAGAGCATAGAAGACACCCAAATCCGTCACCTCTAAAAATCCTATGAACGATGTAAGGAATTAAGCTGCTTTGGCAATACTGAACTGAATGTACCTTTGTCCCCTAAACTTACCTTTGAGGTGGGTAAGACGCCACTATTTTACTTAGTAAGCAGCTATTTTATAAGGAACATTAAGAAAACTTTAGACTAATTCACATTAGCTTTGAATTAAAAAAGGCAAATTTGATCTTTTTTGGTGGTGGGGAAACAGGGGGCCACACTCAGCAGTGCACAAGGCTTACTCATGGTTCCGTGCTTAAGGAGTTAGAGGAATTGAACCTGCATGCAAGGAACAAACCTTATCAGCTGCCTATATTATCTCTCTGGTGTCAACTTTTATTTCTTTGAAAGTCTGAGTCCTTTCATTTAATAAAGTGCTACTAAGAACAGAAATGTCATCACAATTTCAAATGCTTTGAGTGTTGCTTCAAATACAGACAAAACAAAGCAACTTTCTCTTAGGGCTGGACTTGCTTACACCAGTAGCATTACAAGAAGAGTCTTATTAATAAAATGTTCATGGATGGATGGTACAACTTACAAGAACTGTTTCTAGATGTGTGTGCAAATGCATGTGTGTTGCATTGTTAGAATGCATGCAGCATGTCAATCTTACAACAGAGAATAAACAACTAGAGAGGGCCATGTACAACATCCATGCAACATCACTGCCCATCTTTGAAAGGTCAGACCATACAAATGACACTGCAGACTGCATCATTATGTCTGAATAAAGTGATCATCTTTGCTACACGGACAATGTAACAGATGGTCCCTGTCTCAGGCTTGTTGTGTTCCTGAAAAACAAAAGAACATGCAGAAAAAGGATTTTACCTCAAACCTCACTTAAATAAAAATGACCTCAATTCAAGCATTCAAATTATTCCAGTGGATGATTTTAAATTTGCTTTTCAGAGCAAGTTTTTCCTTAGCTGAAAAAAAGATTGATCTGTATGGCCCCTGCTAATTGTTATTTTCATGTTGGTTCATTTTCATAGAAGGTACATCATTTAGTTACAGTCAAGGCAGAGCCCAGATTGCTGGGTCTTGGAATTTCTAGAGACTGCATATGAGGTTTGTTTAACTGGAGGAGAGAAGGCAACAGGAGAGGAGAAAATGGGTTGAGGAGGGAAGGGGAGGAAATCAAGGTAGAGAGGGAATTGGGAAGAGAAGGGGTGAGAAAGAAATGGGTGAAAGTGTGAGGAGGGAAGGGGGAAGGATAGAGGGAGAATGAAGGGGTGAGAAGGAGTGAAGAGAAAAGGGGAGAGGAAGGGTGAGGAGAACTCCTCTATGACAATGATCTATTCTCCATTCCATGGTCAGTTCTATTGAACTGACTTCAATATTGTTTTTGTCACCTTAGCTGATTTTCCAGAAGGAATGTATTTTCTAGACCTTCCCTGGAACTTTAAGCATCTACCTTCTTTCTGTACGTCACAAAAATCACAAATTAAAAATGCAGAACGAAGTACATCACTGTAATGTAATGGGGAAGGCACTTTCACTCAGCTTAGAGAGCCAGGAGTAACCCCTGAGCATCACTGAAATGCCCCCAAACTTAAAACTAAAACCAATCTAAATGCCAGAGAAAAGATGAGTGGCTAAAGAAACTATAATTCATCAATGAAATACTAAGCAACCATTAGGAAAAATTAAGTTATAAAATTTGTTTATACATGGATGGATTCAGAGAGTACTGTTCAGCAGGAGATAAGCATAGAATGATCACACTCATTTGAGGGATATTAGAAAGATAGCATAGTAATAATATCCAGAGATAACAGAGATGAGGACCAAGAGGATCAGTCTATGGCAGAAAACTTGCCAGAAAGGGTGTGTGTGTGGAGTTAGGAAGAGAAGGGAATAAATACTATGACAATCATAGCTAGAAATGATGACCCTGGGCAAGAAATGAGTGCTGAAAGGAGGTAAAGTGACTTAAATGATATTCCTTCAGCAACAATATTTTAAACCACAGTGCCTATAAAAAAAGGAAGAGAGAAGGAGAGGAAGAGAAAGAGAAATAATAAAAATGTTTGCCATAGAGTCAGGCTGTGGGGAGGGATCCTGGGATATCTATGGTGGGAAATATACACTGGTGAGGGGAACACGATATGACTGGAACTCAGTCATGAACAACCTTGTAACTGTGTGTCTCATAGTGATTCAATTAAAAATTAATTAACAACAACAAACCCCAGAAGGAACTGGATAACATGGCAACCAGAACCTGTCATTGACAATCCCAGGAATCTGGGACAAGTTTTCTTTTTACCATTAATTTTATTTTAGTTATTTGTGGAACATTTTCCAGTACCAAAGCTTTGGAAAGCCCCATCTGTGAGAATGGACTCATTTGAGTACAAGGTCACATGTTTTTGGAAAATGGGCACTATCACCCACTGTGAAAAATTCCAGAAAGTTAAATTGGGGTTACTGTGATAAATCACGTAAAAATAATGCTTTGGCAGCACCAAATATTTCATCTTAGTAATAACCAAACTCTGAATTTCCCTCAGGCCAGTCACAATGTCTTTCATTTAAAAAAGTGATTTTTTTTTTTTAAAGCAACTTTTCATGACTCATACCTGTGCCCCATACCTCTCCTTCTAACATGAGGTAAGACTCTAGCAAATCTGGGCGAGGAGACAGCACCTGGTGAAGCTGAATTCCACACATGGGTACCCAGTAGGGTATGAGTCACAGCACCATAGGGTTCCCCATTATCTCTGGGGGAGGCCGTGGAGGCCCCAAGCCGTGGTCAAGGCAATGCCGCAGGCTGGAAAACTGACCTTGTCATTTCATCAGGTGAGTATCACTGGTGAGGCCTGTTAGGCCTCTTATGGGCCAATTGGGATCCCCCACATCCAGCAAACCACAAATTATTGAATCAGGACAATCCCATAGACAGTCTATATTTGCAGGGATACTGTACCTTTGACTCAGGACTAAGCCTAAATCCCATGGCTTGCCTTTCTGACAGGAGGCAAGACCACCGGCTACTCTCCTCACAGGACACAGAGAGCTGTGAAGTCTCTCAAAAGGCCCTTAAAGAGCTGGTGTACCTATGTCTTGACTGCTGGGTTTGGGAAGGAAGTTTATATATGGCAGAGTATTCCTGGGTTCTGAACCAGTGTGCTCTTAGTATCAGTCAGTTAGAAGGAGAGAGACAAATACAGAATGGCATTTCTCCTCTGCAGTTCTAAAGCTACACATCGAGGTAACAGCAAAGAGTCAAAGGCAACACACAGAGAAAGAGAACTGATCCACGCAGTTGGTAGGCGGGGATAGACAGGAAGGAGTGTTGGGGTTCGTGTTGTAGGGAGGTACGCTCAGTGAAGGGCACAATGTTGGAATGATATGTATAGGAAACCATCATTAACAGAATTATAAATAATTAAAGCATCACTTTAATGATTATAAATCATTAAGATTCAATCATTTTTTTTTTTTTTTGGTTTTTGGGTCACACCCGGCAGCGCTCAGGGGTTACTCCTGGCTCTATGCTCAGAAATTGCTCCTGGCATGCACGGGGGACCATGTGGGGCACCGGGATTCGAACCGATGACCTTTTGCATGAAAAACAAACGCCTTACCTCCATGCTATCTCCCGGGCCCCAAGAGTCAATCATTTTAACAATTAAAAAAAACTTTTTAAAACCATAGGATTCACACACTACTAGAGACCAGAGAGAAGGTATAAATAAAGGTTAGGACGCTTGCTTGAAATCCAGCCGATACTGACACCACACACGTTTCCCTGAATGATGCTGGGTGTGATCCTAAAACCTAAAAAGATTCAAACAACCTAGAGGGTCAAAAGAGCCCTTCATAAATAGTTCCTATTCACACTTTCCATTCCCCAACCTCCAACTTTTATTCTCAAAAGAAGGATCTGAGAGACGAGTCTCTTCAAGCAAAGAACTACCTTTCATTCTTCATACTCTTTACTTACTCAATCTCTGGGAACATAGGGGGATGCAGGACCTAGATGGTGCCACAAAAGTCAGACAGCCTTAGCAGTACTCCATCCCCTTACTGGTGGTCCACAAATGACCAGTGTTTCCCTCAATTGGACAAAGGGCCTGTGAAATCTTGGGATCGCCGAAAACTTGTGAAACCTTGAAATCTCTTGAATTTCAAGAAAGTGAACAAAGCAACTGGCTGAGTTTAGATGCATCACTACACTCTTGTTTGCTGAAAAGGTGAGAGGAAAATCCACTTTTTCCCTCACACAGTAAAATATCTGCATCCACCTGCATCTTTGGGCATCATTCATGGTATTCCTGAGGCAAGAATCTCACTGTGAGGGCTGCTAGTATCCTGCTCTGGTTCTAAGGAAGACAGAGATCTGGAAAAAATAGATGTCTAGGTGTGTTCTCTGGGCAGCTTCAGAGACTATCTCAATCTCCAGCCACAGGACTGAATAAGAGGTACATTTTAAGGGTGTTCTTACGCCACAGTCTCCCAAATCCATCCTGCTTCCTCCTTAACTTTTGCTTTAAAAGCAGAAAATAGCAAAATTATCCCAACATTCTTATCCCAGAAAACCTTTGATTCATGAACCCAGCTAGGACTTAGAATACATATCGGGGACAAAAATTCTTTGAGAAAGGTAAATGGTTCCTTTTCCCTTGAGAGATTCTAAAAGCAGATTTATTATATTCCTAAAGATACATGTATAATCAACTCAATGAATTCAAGATGAAGCCATGAGTCCATTCTTGGCTATGATATGAACTATATGCCACTGAAAGGTTTCTGTCAGGGACATTATGAACTGCATCATGGGGATGTCTATGGGAAGCATGTATGGAATCATGATGGAGAAGGAAAGGGAGGCCAATATAATTTGTGGTCTTTAATATTACCCCATAGACAAGAGGGGTAGCCAGTCAGATAGATAATAAAGGGGCGAAGGGGCGAAGATAGGAATGCCTGAAAGGGGAAGACAAGGCAGATAACTTCCTCTTTGGCCCTATCCTCATGCCCACTCTCTGACATGCCACCTGTATCTGAACACAGAATAAGTAGCAGTTTTCACATGAAGAATCAAGTCCAAATAACCAAGAGCAACAATCACATGGCAAGAAGCATGACTCAGAGCATCAGACCAGCAAGTCACTGAGAGTACCAGCATCAGAAACACCCGGTCCAGCTGACTGAGGAACACTGGACATGAGGAGCACTTTCAGTCAGAGACCAGCATGGACCATGGATGATATACAAGGGACACTGTCAAGTGGCCCCCAAAAGTATCTTTTTTTAACTATAACTTTCTAAACATCTGGAGTTTTGTATGTTCAGATGACATGTAAGGAGTCACATCCAATTTGTGGCAATGCCTGGCACATGTCTAACTGAATTAGGGGCTATCAGTTTTACCTAAAATGTGCACCTTGGGCTACTGACTACAGGCTTGGGACATGAGGGTCAAGCTGGTCCAAGGCCAGCATGGTCCTTGCTTTTTTCTTGATGCTTAAAGAACAACCAAGAGTTACCTCAACAAGGAGGACTGACAGTATTTAATATCTTCTCTGAAAGTCTCACCTTCTCAATTTCCTGTGAGGAAGTTACAAGACCATGACAATGCCATCCCAGAAGCAACCAGATTTTAGGGCTACACTTCAAAGGTCCCTAAGCAGGCAGAAATCCCAGGCTCTTAGTATCCAGCACCACATGAGGGAGATGGGAGGACCATGCCAAGCCTCCTCATTAGATCCCAGTAGAGCCGAGACAGGGTTGCGGTGTGATGGCAAGGGCAATCACTTAGCAACCAAGTGTTCTGAAACAAGGAGAGGTTCTGGAACTCTCCAGTAGACAGGTGCTGTCTCTGCTGAGGGAGTGTGTGGTGCTGAGCTCTGGCCTCCAGTGTTTGGCAATGCCATTAAATGAGCCTCAAATGAGGAGCAGAAGGTCAGGTTCCAAGCCATCTAAGCAGTGAAGTACACATAAATGGAATCCATCTTAGTTATAGTGATCAGATCACCTGATTCAGAGGTTCTGAAAGGGGCAGCCTGAAGACTTCATATGCGATGATTTTTTTTTCCAGAATCTATAAAGTTCCTCCTTTTTTCAAATACCTATCTGGATGAGGCTGAATTTGTAGGGTTATTTTTGGCCATACCTGGCAGTGCTCAGGGGTTTCTACTGGATCTGCACTCAGGAATCACTTGTGGAAGGTTTGTAGGACAATATAGGATGCTGGGGATGGAACCTGGGTCAGTCGGATGCAAGGCAAGCACCTGATCCACTATATAATCACTCTGGCTTTTGAATTTCTGTCATATACTTTGACCAAAACAACTGAGTACAGTAGATGAATGTGAGAAGGATGAATGAAAAGAAAGCACTGAGTCCATTTGAACTTGATGGAAGAGATTTTTCTAAACATTATGCAATGCCAATTTTTGTTTTGTTTCGAATTAATTAGCTACTTCCCTGTTATATATATGTGCTCTGTTATTTATATGACATGACACAGGCTAGCTATTATTTTTAGGTAAGTTGATATAGCAATGTTTTAAAGTTTCTGCTTCAATTACTAACATGGGTAAAATTCATTAGCTGAGATTTACATAAAAATAAGCTCTTTGATCATTTCAGTGATTTTAGTGTATCTATGGGGGAATTGGATGGGGAATGGTATTGAAAAAGAAAAGTCTGTGTCACTTCTGCCAAATTATGGACTATGGCAGTTTCACTGGGTGCAAACTCCAAGAGAGAGACCCAATAATTTATAATTCAGCTTCAAAGTAGCATAATCATGACAGCAGAAAGGAGAGATTTGGAGGAATAATTCCAATTCTAAACCATATTCCAGTTTGCCTAAGGAACATCATCTAACATTCATGTTCTTTGTACACTGGGCCTCTTCTTCCTCATTGAAGTAACTCTATGGTGGAGATGAGACATGACTATGCAAGAAGATAAAGTACATGACATCTCTGAAACTATCCAATAAACCTAGCGTCTGCTCCCCAAAGTCAACACAACAAATAGTGCCAGGAAACAAGTTCCATCATCTGGAACTGTCTTGAGGAAGCTGCAGAATGGTGAGTTTTGTCATGAAAGATCTACGATATTACAACTTTGACTCATCATCTTTTTTTCTTCTTTTTTTAAGACCATACCCAGCAATGCTCAGTGATTATGTCTGTCTCTGCCATCAGGAATCACTTCTAGTATGCCTGGAGACTATCTGGGATGCTGAAGATTGAACATGGGTTGGCCATATACAAGACAGACTTCCTATCTTCTGTACTATCTCTCCAGGCCCACAACTCCTCATCTCTCTCTCTCTCTCTCTCTCTCTCTCTCTCTCTCTCTCTCTCTCTCTCTCTCTCTTGCCACACTAAGTGGTATTTGGGTACTATTTCTGGCTCTGAGCTCCAAAATACTTCCTGATGAGGCCCACATGGACCATATGCAGTTGACATGGGTTTGATCTCTGGCACCCCATATGATCATCTTTAAGATGAGGATAAACTCCCATTTCAGAGAGCTGTCTTCAGGAAGGTCTGGGAAATGGTAGGCCCTGACACCCAATGGGGATTGTGCTAAAGCACATGAATGCTGGGGCTGTAATTCCCGTTTCTTGCCATCTGGTTGCTCATCAGTGGTACTCTGCTTTATCAGAAAGTGCCTAAACTGAGGTGCAATATGAAAATTTGGCTTTCATCCAACAAACTGACTAAAAACTTTAGAAGAATCAGTGAATAATTTTTCAGCTCAGTAGCTGTTATTTGAGTCTATCAGAGGGAACATCTAAAACAGGAGCCCCCAGTGGTTCTCACCAGTGTCAACATGTTAAATTTCTTTTTTATTTTTGTTTGGTTTTTGGGCCACACCTAGTAGCACTCAGAGGATTACTCTTAGCTTTAGGCTCAAAAATCTGGGCAGGCTTAGGGGACCATATGAAATGCTGGGAATTGAACCTGGGTTGGCCACATGCAAGGCAAACACCCTACCCACTGTGCAGTCACTCTGGCCTCAAATTTCTGACTAGTTACTGGAAACTTTTTAATTTCTACTTCCAGGCTGCATATTTCTGGATCTGGGAGTGGCAACAGAGAAAGCTAAAGAAGTCCTGGTGCAGGGATAAGATGCCTCTGAGCTCCAGCTCACCATCTCCCATGTGCCCCCCCCCCAATAACTAGCCACTTTTGTTCCTTTATAGGCATTCCTGCAGGGAAAATGAAGCATCAGAAACTGAGTGGCTGGGCCTTATTTCCAGACTGATACTGCACCCCACCCTGCCCTGCAATGGAGGAGGGAATTTAGGAGGTAATATAGGGAGAGCTGGAACCCTGATGGAATCAGTGTCCTCAGAAGAAGCAACAGTTGGGGTCAGAGTGATTTCACAGCAGGTAGAGTGTTTGCCTTGCATGTGGCTGACCCGGTTTTAATCCCTGGTATCCCATATGATCCTCTGTAGCTTGAAAGGAGATCTGAGCACAGAACCAGGAATATCCCCTGAGTACTGCCAGGCGTGACCCATAAACTAAAACAGAAAATAATAGTAATGGTCTCGGTAACATCTGAGCATAAGAGAGAAGGCCCAGAAGTGGAATCCTCCAGAGCAGGGGTCCTCAAACTTTTTAAACAGGGGCCAGTTCACTGTCCTTCAGATCTTTGGAGGCTGGACTATAGTAAAAACAAAAAGTACGAACAAATTCCTATGCACACTGCATATATCTTATTTTAAAGTGAAGAAACAAAATGGGAACAAATACAGTATGTGGCAAGTGGGCCGTAGTTTGAGGACCACTGCTCCAGAGCATGATCCCCCTTTAAAACCTGGGGAATGATAGCCAGGGATTGAAAGGATGGACAATGCATCTTAATCTTGCTCCCCAAGTTTCATCTATATTTCTCATTAATGAGCAAGGTATTGAAGGGCCATGGGGCCTAATGCCTATATCAACTGACACCTGTTCTAGTATTTTGTTTTGGATGTGCTCTTGCTGATGCATTAACATTGAATTCACAGTCTGTAGCACTATAGTTCTTGCCTCACTGAAGCTGTCCAACACCTTTGTGCTCCTTTCAGAGCACATCACAGCCTTCTAGCACCCACGAACATAGGATGGTATTTTTGCACTCTGCTGGAAGAGCATCAGGTGAAAAAAAAAACTATCCATAAAGAGCAGGAAACACGGCGCTGGAAGAACATCAAGAAGGAAGGTGCTGAAAGGCCTGAGAGTGCAGGAAACGAGTAGGCAGGGCATCTCTGTTGAAACATGCCATGAGATGATGACTGTCCTCCCCATCTCTGAAAGGGTGATGGAGTGCTGGAGGTTCAAGTGCTGATTCTAGTCCCCCAGTCACAAATTGACAACACCCAACTTCTCATGTGGTGGGCTGATTCCACATCCCACAAAATCCTGATTCATGTCCCATCAGGAAGGAGTCCTGAAGGCACCAAGTTAACTGAGAGAAGCCAGGCACAAAGGGAAACAGTCTCTGATTCACCATGTACAGAATAGCTCCAAGAAACAAGTTCATACACTCGAGATGACCAGGGGCTGGAGGAGAGGAGACAAAATGAACGATTCAGCAAGTGCCTAATTTCTGCTCAGAGTGATGCAAAGTCTTGAAGGTAGAGATAGAGGCCAAGAGGCACAAGAGAGGGCAGATCTTCCAACTGCTGAAGAAACTGAAAATGGGTCAGCGCTGGAGAGACTATAGAGGTTTAGATATCTGCCTTCCTCAGTTCTATGCCCAGTACCACATAAGGTCCTTGGAACATAACCAGGGTAAGTTGTGTGCACAGAACCAGGAGTAGTTACTGAGCACCATCAAATTTAATTCCCAACTCCTTACCCTCGGTAATTAAATAAATATGATTGAAAGGGAAGCTTTTATAATATATGCATAGACATATCTATCTATATGTATAATAAAACTGAATTAGTGCATATGATAAAATTAGATAAAGCAAATTGTTTAAATCGTTAGTTAAAACCAAACTCAGTACAGACCCAACTGTTGTTACACTCAAAAAGATGTTTATTTACCAATAATCCATTTTAAAATAAGAATCCCCTTTCCTATGTTTGTGTTTGGGCTTAGAACCGCACTAGGTTTTACTAGCAATGACGGCAGCTCACTGCTGAGGAAAATAAGTAAAAGAAAATGTGCCTATCAGCTGCCTGATCTCACCTCATGATTCTGGTGAAAATTTATGCAGTACTTTGCAGTGCTCAAGGTGATGAGCTGTCAAAAGAAGGGTCACATCAAGAATCAAGAGCTGATGTTTTTAAATTCATCTCAGAAATAAAACAGTCTTTGTGGTACATGGAAACTGGATAGCCTGGAAGGCACAGGCAAGGCACTACTGGAAATATTTAGGTGTCTTGGCAATAATGTGTTCACTCTGCCTTGTTTTCACTACTTTTCTTTCTTTTTATCACTGGTCTATTCCTTATCTGCTTCCTTTCCTAGTGAAAAACCTCTACTTTTATATCTCTGGAGAGAGAGTGAACCATCTGTTAGAAAATGGCTGTGGCTACAGTCATAATTCCAATGTTCTTTTTTAAGGAATTCTCGACCCAACAATTACAAAGAAGCACCGCTGGAGAGAAACAGAAATGGAACGTGCTAATGTGGAAGGCAAACAGTAGGAAAATGTAAACGGAACATAGGAAGGATTGAGGCCAATGCAGAGAGGGGAGGGAATCTATTATGATTCCTTCCATCTTTTTCTAGAATGCAATAGGAAACTAAAAATGTTTCACTACAGAACATTTTGGCTTCTTTTATTATGGGAAAGGAGGATAATTATGATAGTCATGAAAATACATTGGGCAGCTGTAAACTGTTAACAAAAGAACCATTCTACAAGTGCTCATGAAAACTGGCACTTGACATATTCATGTCTACTAGAATTCGACAACCCAAGGAATGGCCCAGAAGTCTGTTCTTTATTGACTGTGGCTCTGTACCATCTAGTGGTGGGAGTCACCTGGATCATCCTCCTTTTGGGAGAATTCCGACATACTACAATGTGCGATCTATCTATACTGATTTATATATATACTCAGATGTGTGCATGATACATTTATAAAAAAGTTATCTTGGCATTGTCATCTTTAAAAAACATACTCCTAGTCAGGAGATTCTTTCACAAACGAACATTCGTTTTGAAATCATGGAAAAAGAAAAGTTAATAAATAACTGCAACTTATTCTATGAAGGCTAATTAATAGGTACTTACTCGTTAAAGACTAAGTCTGGCGCAAAATAGAGAAACTGGCTGTTCGTATGTTTGTATGATCTCCAACTCAAGGCAAATGATGACAGACACATCCAAGAATACTGGATTAGGGTAATTTGGTCCTCAAGAGGCAAGTTTTTAAATCCTGAAGAACAAAACAATCACAGAAATATACTTAGCACTTAAGTAAGCACCTTCCAGAGGAAGCTTAAGTCAGCCCCAAATCGCTCCCTTTTTTAAACAGATCCCATTCAGTGACACACATTTATGGAGCATTGGTGTGTGTGTGTGTGTGTGTGTGTGTGTGTGTGTGTGTGTACATATATGCGTGCATGTGTTTGCACAGACACACACATCTTATAAGGGGTCTGGCTCTTCTTGCCTTATTTTAAAATCACCTATGCTGACTGTGAATGTAACGGGGAGCTCTGGGGTATCAGTGTGGATAAAGGACAAAGCCATTCAGAGAAGAGTAGGTATCCATTTACAGGCTTCACCTCCTCCTGTAAACAAGAACACTAAAACAGAACTAAGATACTAAATAGAACTTGCTATAAACACTAACTACTATATTATTGAAGTATTGTAAATAGATACTGTGAGAACAGTAAAACAGACACCTACCAACATAGTAGAAGTAATAGAGGAAGATTAAATTTCCATGAATTTGTGGTGGTTGAAAATCTCTCTCCTTGCACCCCAAGGTCTGAGATAATACCAGACATTTACAGGGTTTGCAAGGAGAATAAGCCTCCTGGGATCTGACTTCCTTTCTCTATCTTCATGTCACTGTTCTCTCTCTTAAAAATAAATTCTTTGAGTCAACATGACACACATAGTAAAAAGTTGTTGGTGATTAAGTTTCAGTCATACAATGTACCAAACCCTTCACCAGTGCACAGTTTCCATCACCAATGTCCCCAATTTTTCTTCCAATCTCACCTCCTGCTTCTGGTGCAGCCATTCCTCTTCTCTCTCCCCACACCTTTTTTCCTTTATGACACTGTGGTTTGCAATATTGTTACTGAAGATGTATCATACACATCACTTTCCCTCCTTTACAGCATCCAGTTCTTGTCCAGAGTGATCAGCTCCAACTCTCTTTATCATAGTTCTCTCTACTCTACCTTCACTGCATTTCCTTTTTTTTTGGGGGGGGGTCACAGCCGTCAGCGCTCAGGGGTTACTCCTGGCTCCATGCTCAGAAATTGCTCCCGGCAGGCACGGGGGACCATATGGGGACCCGGGATTTGAACCAATGACCTTTTGCATGAAAGGCAAACGCCTTACCTCCATGCTATCTCCCGGGCCCCTTCACTGCATTTCCTACTCTTTGTTTTAAGCTTCCTAATGTGCACTGGTCTTCCTGGCCCTCATCTCCATTGTCTTTGGATATTAATAGCATATATATACTTAATAGCCCACAAATAAGTACAATTATACATCCCTAATGGCACGTTGAAAACTTTCCTTTTGCAGATCATCTAAGTGTTATTTTGTAGAGAACAGTCTTATCAATTAAGACCTATAATATAAAAAAATGACTATGAATTCCAAAAATAAATGAAAGGGTTCAGGTATATGTGTGTGTGGGTAGCTGGGGATATAACTCAACTGTAGAGAACATACCTTGCTGCCAGGACCTGGGTTTGATTCCTGATGTGGCATATTGGGGTGGGAGTTTTAAAAACAACAGTTTACTGCTTCAGGTCTAATGTGTCTGGGGTCCCATTCATCCTGGTTCTGGGGCTTCCTCAACAACCAGCCTGGATTTTATCTAATTCCCTTTTCAGGATGAAATTTCAATCGCTGTCCTGAAAAGTATCTCTGTTACGTCCCCAAATTGAGCCCTTCACCCTAGGGGCTCACAAGAACTGGATTCCTTGGCTGTATTTTTCTGATATTTCCCAGGACTTAGACATCCTTGACCCAGACCTGGCCTGGAACTGGGAGCAAGGACCCCCACCAAACGACGTGCATGCCACTCTTACCTGGAAGTACCTTTGCCCACTTCACCACCTGGATCATTTGTTTGCCGGCCAGGCGGTTGAGCGTAGAGAGCAGACTTTCAGGTGTGTCTGGTTTGGAATTGTCATAGCCCGCATACACCACCTCGGGCTCGATGGTCTCCAGGATCATGGCCGGGGACGGCGTGAGGGCACGAGACAGGGTGGACAGCTGAGGCACCAGTGCACTGTTGACCGACGGCTCCTTGGCGGGGGCGATGTAGGTGGTCCCTTCCTCGGGGCTTTGGGGGGGTGGGGGTGGGGGCTCCTGAGACTGACTCTCGTGGATCCCTTTTAACTTGCCCAGCTTCTTCGACTTTCGGGCTGTAGGAAAATGAGGAACACCAGTGGCCAATGAAAATCAGATTTTCAATGGTGGGTGGGGAGACTTCGTGGTGCAGATTAAGGTCAAACAGTCAAACACGTGCTATTTATTTATTTATTTATTTATCTATCTATTTTTGGGTCACATCCAATTGTGCTAAGGCTTGCTCCTGACGCTGCTCTCAGAAATCACTCCTAGTAGGTGTCTTGGGGGACCATCTGGGATGCTGAAAATTGAACCCAAGTCAGCCACATTCAAGTAAGTGCCTTACTTGTTACTAAGGCTCCAGAAATCTTATTTATTTGATTTTAGGGCCGCATCTGTTGATGTTAAAGGGTTACTCCTGACCCTGAACTCAGTAATTACTACTGGTGGTGCTCAAGAGACCATATGGATGCTGGGGATTGAGCTTGAATCTATTGTGTGCAAGGCAGATACCCTGCTATTGCTCTCGCCCATCAAAGCACACTTTGATGATGCCCTGTTATCCAACTAGGAAAGGTAACTTGTCAATATTCTAATATCAGAGCCGGTCCTAAGTGCTTTATTCAACTGAGCCAGTTTAAGAATTCATGAGCTGGTAACTCATTTTATAATGAGCGGCCTAAAACTAGAAAAGTTAAGGAATTTGTCCAGTATCACACACGAGAGAGAGAGATAGAGAGATAGAGAGAGAGAGAGAGAAATAAAAATGAAAGTTCTGATGAATGGCTTCATCCATGAATAAATGCAAGTCCTCAGCTATATTTTTGTCTTGTTTCAGGACCTCATCCAGCAGTGATCAGGGTTTACTCCAAGCTCTGTGCTGAAGGATCACTTCCCCAAGAGGTACTTGGGGGGCCATAAGTGGTACTGGGAATTGAACCCAAGTCAGTCAAGTGCAAAACAAAAGCTACCTGCTCTAACTCTGGCCCCAAGCAATCACTTTTTATTCCAAGTAGTTTTTTTGTATAGATGATCACTGCCCTGTGTTCCCAGCTATACTTTCAAACACTAAGTGTGGTGTTCCTTCCAGAACACCTATGCCCAGGAAAAGTAATTTCTAGACTTCCATAGAATGGATGGGAGTGCAATCAAACCCAAAGAAAGGCATTAAATACTTCTTATAGAATTTAAAGCTGGACAGCTGACTAATGAATATTAAGGAATCTAGTCCCCATTCAAATTGAGTTTACTTACACACCTTCAGAACCTTGAAATTTCAGGAAGAAGCTAGGACAGGAGAGAGGATGGACCAACCCAGGTTTCAGCAATTGGCACCACATGGTTCCCAGTCTTAAGAGGGACAGCTTTGGGGAGGCCCTGAGCACTGCAAGGGATTGGGGCAGCTTGGTAATTCATGGTACTTCAGGGTCTGAGACACCCAGTTAGCTGAGAATCAGAAGTGGGGTCTACGGATCCCCTGAGTACTGTTTGGAAGATCCCAAAAAAAGAATCAAAAAATGGTTTCATTTAATAGTATTCGCATAAAAAATCCAGATGCTAGAAAGCATCACACTGAGATGAGGCCTGATGCTACACCAGAACCACTACTTGGGTCCAAAGCCCAAGGATCCATATCAGACTGTAGAAGAAATGCTTCTCTTTCATGCCTTTCTGAAGTTTGTGTAACTAGATTGTGGGAAACACAAGCATGGATGTGGAAGGGAGGATAGATCGAGCAGGCAAAAAGGTACCCAGGAAGGTCGCAGTGGATGGATAAGAGATAAGCTGGGAACTTCACTTCCACTGGGCTGAGAGACAGTACAGTGGGGAAGCCCTTGTGCACAGAAGGACTAGATTCTGCCTGGGGTTCACTGCACAGAATCCCAAAAGCCCTACCAGAGTGATGTCTGAGCATAGCTGGGTGAGACTTAAAAATCAAAAGCAAAGGAGCCCGGGAGATAGCATGGAGGTAAGGCGTTTGCCTATCATGCAAAAGGTCATTGGTTCGAATCCCAGTGCCCCATATAGTCCCCTGTGCCTGCCAGGAGCAATTTCTGAGCATGGAGCCAGGAGTAACCCCTGAGCACTGCCAGGTGTGACCCAAAAACAAAACAAAACAAAAAAAAATCAAAAGCAAAGACGGAAAGAGTAGAAGCGTCCAAATGAGCTCAGAGTTGTGGGAATATCTTCATGTCACAATATATATTCACTATAAGGTCTGACATATTATTGAAAGAAAAATATTTTTTAATTTTTAAAATATTTTTTAATATTTTTTTAATTCACAAAGAACCAGACACTGTTTACTTATTGAGAGCACATGGAACCTAAAATGTGTGCTGCCCTCC
>PVKC010014735.1:0-21949 GCA_004027635.1 Crocidura indochinensis | reverse complement strand
TGATGGACCCAGGTTAAATTCCTGGCATTTTATATGGTCCCCAGAGCCTGCCAGAAGCGATTTCTGAGCAGAGTTAGGAGTAACCCCTGAGTACCTGAGGGTGTGGCCCGAAAAACAAACAAATAATTCTATTTGAAATTTTTTTTTTTTGGTTTTTGGGCCACACCCAGTGACGCTCAGGGGTTACTCCTGGCTATGCACTCAGAAGTCGCTCCTGGCAGGCACGGGGGACCATATGGGAACCGGGGGATCGAACCGTGGTCCGTCTAAGGCTAGCGCGGTAAGGCAGGCACCTTAATATTAATATTTTCCTTTTCCCTTCCTCTCACTGTTGCTGTTGTTAAGCTGAGTGGTGCCCACACATATTTGGCTCATGGACTTCCTTATGGTGCTCACGAGGGCAGGTTTGCAACCACTAGGTTTGTAACCATGTTTAATAAGACTTATACTCTTTCTTGTGGTGTTCACACACACTTGGTTCCTGTGCTAGCTCTGGTTCATACACTTGGTTGTGATGCCAGGGATACCAGCAGAGTTGCAGGGAAGACACTTGGAGATATGGAGTGAGTCAAAATTCAACTGGGGGGGTCTTACCAGCTTCAGCTTGCTAAAAAAACAGTTGAATTTTGGGTCACTGAGATAATTATGAGTTCATGAAAAAAATTTTATATCTGAAATGTTTGAAAATTAAAGTATGGGTCAGGAGGGGGGAGAGAGAGAGAGAGAGAGAGAGAGAGAGAGAGTGAGAGAGAGAGACACAGAATAGTCTCACTCATCTATGGGTTTTAAGAAAAATAAAAGTCATTTTTGCAACAATCCGCAGAGACAATGAGGGGAGGGCTGGAAATTCCAGCTCACTTCATGAAGTTCACCACAAAGAGTGGTGAGTGCAGTTATAGAAATAACTACACAGAGAACTACCATAATCATGTGAATGAATGTGGGAACTGGAAAGCCTGGCTGGAGTACAGGTGGGGGTGGGGTGAGAAGGAGGGAGTCTTGGGACATTGGAGGTGGGAATGTTGCACTGGTGAAGGGGGTGTTCTCTACATGACCAAAACCTAATCACAATCATATACGTAATGAAGATGCTTAAAGGGGAAAAAAGTCTCAATATATCAGAAGTGTGAAAGATTAAAAGTTGGAGGGTTGAATGGTTAAAAGTTATATCAAAACAGTGATACAAGTTTGGTGTTTATAACCACAGTCAATGACTGGAACTTTTGTAATCATAGGGAATGCTATTTGTTTCATCAGACTATTGAAACTGGCAAAATTTTCTGGTCTCAGAAGGTATAAATTGTATTTGGTTTTAACATGTAAAAACCAAATATGATGAGTGGACTGGTATTTGCTGTAAAAATAAGTGATTTGAACATGAAATAAAGGAATGTTCTGATAAAAATAAAATAAAATATCAAAAAAACCCCAAAATTCAAATATGGTCATTTGTATCTTGAAAGCAGTTTAATTCAGTAAGAAGAAAATTAGTCTGTGTTGGGGGGCCCTGATTCTGTCCTGATCCTGCAACTCATCTGTCATGTGAACTTCAATTGACCAAATGTCTTTCTCTTAATCTCAATTATTTAGAAGGGTGATAGCTACAGAATTGCAAGAAAGTGAAGGCTCTGTCTTCATGAGCACATAGAGAAATTGATAGTTGAAGATTCGCATTCACCTTTTCTCTCACTACATGATAATTTTAAGGACTGGGTTCTATGGTCAAACTGGCCTTGACAGCATCATTTCATTTTCCCTGTATTCAGCTGTAGACTTCAGCATTGTCCTTTAGGTTAGGGAGCATCCTGTGGGGACTGGGGCTAAGAAGCAATGAGTGCAATGTAGCTTAAAAACATTTGCCTGAGATGGTTGGGTAGAGAGATGGACTGAAGTAGACAGCTGAGAACGGAGACTCATCCTGAAGGAAGTTCTGCTTTCTGAGAGCAACCAGGAAAAGGAAAGGAGTTCACTCTATAGGTGGCAGGAAATTCTAGAAGCATGAGAAAATCCCCAGGTCTGTATACAGACCCTCACTGGGGCAGGGCTAAAGGTGCTTCTCTATATCTGAGTATGTTAATATTTCCTTTTCCCACCCACAAAAATGTGACTTAATTGGATTTACCTAGAGTTACATTTTGGTAGGAGGACATATTATCTTCTCTCCCCAACTTTGCACCCTGTGGGAGTGCATGAACAGCTAGGAGGAAGCAAGTACTTCCTATTTCTTTTCCAGGCACAACTGCCTGGCTTAGGCTGAAGCTGACTACTTAAGTTCTCATCGGGCAACCACTCTTCCTATATTTAAGCTTTCTTGTATTGCTCCTTCCATATGTCAAAGTTTCTAAAACAAGATGACTCATTAGGCTTCCAGGACTCCTTTTGGATTTCCTGCTATTCATTCATTTCTGTCACTGAACTTGCTTTGTGCTTAACTTTCAGCCACCAAAATATTTTCAGATGATTTTTTTTTTTTAATTAATAATTTTTATATTGACCAAAGTGGATTACAAATCCTTCATAGTAGTATTTTAGGTACATAGTGACATTGAATCAGGGGCATTCCCACCACCAATGTTGTCCTCCCTCCACCCCTGTTCCCAGCATGCATCCCATATCACCCCCCCTTCCCCCCCCCCCCCGCGCTGCTAGTATAAGTGGTCCCTTCTGTGTCTAGTTGTACATTGGATATTGATTCTGTTGTAGTTGGCTTTAGGTTTGGTGTTTAAGTCTGATCATTTTTTATTTCTACTCGATGTTCATACGACTGTTTGGTCTTGGTGCCCTCCATTATTTCCCCCTCAATTTGTGAGGCAGAGCAAGATGGTTCAAGTTATGTGGTTCTGTTTGAAGGTAAGAGGAAAAAAATTACTCAAATTAATGCTCATTACTATTAGTGAGCACAATTTATAGCATCCAGATATCATCAAAATGCAAAAGGAGTTTTTTGTTTTGTTTTGTTTTGTTTTGGGGGATTTTGGGCCACACCCAGTGACGCTCAGGGGTTACTCCTGGCTATTTGCTCAGAAGTCGCTCCTGGCAGGCACGGGGGACCATATGGGGAACTGGGGGATCGAACCACGGTCCGTCCTAGGTTAGCGCATACAAGGCCGGCACCTTACCTGCAGCACCACCGCCCGGCCCCGCAAAAGGAGTTTTTGCATGAGTGATTCCTATCAACCGTGGAGTAGCTGGTTGATATATTCTTTTTTCTTCAGAGTCCTTTGGTGGACCAGAAAGAGGAAGGGCTACTTTTGAATCCCCAATCTGTTACTTCCTTGATAAACAATCCTCTTTGTCCTGTCTCAATTTTGTTTCGGAAAATGCAGGTACTGCTTTAGCAGACAAGATTGCAGAGATTAGCTACTTGTTGCTAATATTAGCTAATATGTAGCTACAAGAATTATGCTAGATCTTAGAGAGGAGACTAGGGAAATGTAATTTACAGAATAGTTCAAGGAAGCAGGGGATGTTTGGAGTCAGGAGTTATTCTTGCAGAACATGAAGGCTGTCTTCAAATATTCCAAGACTGCTTTTGGGGTGAAGAGGGGGTCAACATGGGGTCAACGAGGGGCAAATGATTTAGCTCAATGTGCGGAAGGATTTACCCACCATCAGAATTGTCTAAAAATGGGTGAGCTGCCTTGTGGTATGGTGAACTCCCTGTTCTGGGCCATGTTCCAGCACCCTGGAAGACCACTGGATGGGGTGTTCCCAAAGGGATGCCCGTACTGGGTGGAGTCCTTGTGATGACCTCAAGGTCCTTCCCGCTCAGTGCTCCCAAGAGTCTTGTGATATTAGGGCCCCAATCCAAACCACCAAATGAAGTTCTGTAAAAAAAATAAATCACCAGGCTAGAGAATGACTTCAGTTGCCTTTATTCCTACTTAGCCCAACTTATCTGCTAGGACCATTTTTAAATCTTTACAACACAATAGCTAGGCTGAATTTCCAGGAAAAGGCAAAAAAGAAATGAGAACAATCAAGTGGGAAAGTTCACTCCAAACCACTCTTCTTGGGTTACTCTTTAACTAGATTGTGGGTTTGCTTCTTATGCAGCAAGTAGATTCCTATTGAAAGGAAAATTGCCCTATTTCAATACATCTCAGTCAAACTAGGTTCAAGCAGCAATAGACCCAGCGTTCTGTCCCTCAGTCCTGCTTTGGATAAAAAATGGAGACTTTCTCATATGTATTCATATTCTTAGTCACTCTAAAATTAAATTGCCAAAATACAAAATTAATTGATCTAAAGTGTTCAGCCTCTAAATTTTAGGGGACAAAATGTGAGATATTTGACTCTGCTAGAGAAAAAGAAAGCTTCTGGGGCCTGACACAAGATCATAGGTTATTGTTTTCTATCCACCTTTCTCTTTGTTTCTTTCTTCATTTCTTCGTTTCTTTGTTTCTTTGTTTCTTTCTTCTCTTTCTTTCTTTCTTTCTCTCTTTCTTTTCTTCTCTCTTCTTTCTCTTTCTTCTTTCTTTTTCTTTCCTTCTTTCTTTATTTCTCTTCTTTATTTTCTTTTTTCTTTTTTCCTAATTTCTTTTTTCTTTCCTTTCTCTTTCTTTCTTTTTCTTCCTTCCTCTTTCCTTCTTTCTTTCTTTTCTTCTCCTTTTCTTCTTTATTGCTAAATGAAAAATATCTAAAAGACAGAGTCGAAGCAATAACAAAGTGGTAGGGCATTTGTTTTGCATAGGGCTGACCCAGGAAAGACCTGGGTTCGATCCCTGGTGTCCCATATGGTCCCCAAACCATAAGCGATTTCTGAGCATATAGCTAGGAGTAACACCTGTCACTGGATGTGGCCTTCAAACAAACAAACAAACAAACAAGCAAGCAAATAAAACTAAATGAGAAACATCAAAAATAGCTCCCCTGCCATCTAAAGCACTGGCTCTGTGGATCTACACATATCATCATATCATCTTTTGCATCTGGCTGTTTGTGAGTTCTTTGGGGGTCATCTTTCCTGAACTTAGAAAAGCAAGTTACTTTTGAGGGTTGGGATATTTTCATCTCGCTGTAATTCCTTGAGCTGCACCTCAACATATCTTGGTTTGAAACTCAGATAAATAGCAGTAACACTTTAAATAGAAATGAATAGCAACAAAAATGACATTTTATCAAATCAAGTCTGATAGATTTTGTTTTCCAGGTTTGCCAACACTTACTTTTCTTCACAACAAATAATCAAAACTGTGAAATCCCTTTGAAATACAATCAACTGTGCAGAGCAAAACATTAGAAACCCAGGCAGACTAACATGTTTATTTTTAGATGCACATAGCCTGCCCAGCATAGCAAAGCAACTGTCTAATGTCCAAACTATGGCTCTGGGAATTTCCGCTAACAAGCTTGAGTTTCCGTGCATTGTTAGGGTACAAAGGACTGAAAGGGCCCTGAGTGGAAGGCTCATGGTAACCCCACCTAGAGTGAAATCTGGAACCTGTCATTCCCTTAGGCTTAAAGGTTCCTGAGAGTCCAAGCCCAAATGAACATTGACTGCCGGCTCTGAGCAGATGCTAATGAGTAGACATGTATGATCATTTCATCTAAAAATATTCCAGAGACCAGTGATGGCATTTCAGCAAAAAAGACTCAGCTTTCTATTTGTAGTAGAGATCTGAGCCTCCCTAGTCATGTAGTGAATCATAAATCAGTGGATAGTCCTCTAGAATAATATCCGGAATCATAAATATTATTCAAAAATCCTGGGTTAGGTTGTAAATAGTATTGGCGTGATGGGGGATAAAAACAGATGCATGAAAACACAGTGGCAACACGAGTGAGAGTGAGAGAGAGACTAAGAGAAAGGAAAGAGGCAGAGAGAGAAAAAGTGAGAAAGAGAGAGAGAGAGAAGATGCTTGAAACACTTGGGTTTTGCTACTATCCTAGGTCAGTTTCTGGTCTTTTATTTATTCACCAACAAAAGTGAATGCAACAGGGCTGATATCCTACCAGTTCTCAAGTAAGTGAAGTGCAATAGTACAAAGAAAAGATCTCAAAGTAGACACATTGGCAAAATATTTGTCATTAAGTGCCCAGAGTGGTTCTTTGTTTGTTTGCTTTTATTATTATTGCTTTTTGTTATTATTGTTGATTTTTGGGATACGTTATGCTGTGCTCAGGATTTGTCACTGGCTTTGCATTAGGGGCTGATTTTGTGTACGGACTGAGATCTACCTGATATACTCATTCTGGCTCAAAGAAATTAAACATGTGGCAGCCATCCGGATCAGCCCTGAGTACCAGCATTCTATGTCCATCACAAAGAGCACTCTAAACACTGTACAAGCGGGGAGTACCAAGTTCCAGCTGCTCCCAGAGTTTTTTGTTGGGGGTTTGCTTCTCTTTTCAGGTCTTATTTTGCTTGGTTTATTTTTTTTGTCATTAAGAGAAAGTAGCATATAAAATAGGTCCACTTTACCTGTGGTAATTTTTAATGTCTTTCAGAGGCTTTGCCTCCACATAGGAAGGTCACGAAGCTTTTGCCCAAGGGTACAGTATCCAGGGCTCTATCTGGGATCACAGACCAAATGAACATAGCTAGATCTCAGTTCTCATGTCGTAAGCCATAATCACCTGAGTGGGGACTGTGGTTTGCTTTTTGGTGTCTCATATGGCACAAATAACATGCAACTGACAACCTTGAACACACATATGATGCATGCACGGCATAACAACATGGACATGGCTGCTGTGACTGAATTGGTAGTCACTGCAGGTGGATGTCCAGTAATGGCATTTCAGCAATACTCATCTTTCTATTTGCAGTAGAGATACGACATGTAAGCTGCAGGCCTGCAGCTTCAGGAAAAAGTGTACTAGCCTCTGCGAGAGTGTTAGTACAAATGCCTTTCTAGATTGTTTGCCTGAAAGTGTTTATTAGCAGATACTCCTCAGGGGTTCATAGGGCAGCTTACGAATGTCGGAAGTGGGGCCCTGGGAATTTCCTTCCACAAAGACTGAGCTTCCTCTCTTTGTTACTCCTCAAAGAACAAGTGGACACATAACTAGAGATCTTTATTTAACCCTTTGTCCTGTGTCTACTCCTTCTATGTCTCCACCTGGCCTAAAAACTGCTCCAGGTTTCTAAGAACAAAATATTACATAGTTGGGTTTTGTGTATGCACCTGCAGTTTATGTGGGTTTTTTGCTTACGTGTGTATACTTTTGTGAATGTGCATGTACATAAAATTCATCTATTCTCCACATGTTCATTAATATTTTTACTTTACCTTTATGTTTTATTTTGGGGGTCACACCCACAGGTGCTCAGAGCTTATTCCTGACTGTGCTCAGGATTACTCCTTGCAGTGAGATGGGATCATTTGTGGTGTCAGATTTTGAGGTAGGGTTGTTAACATGCAAGGCAAGCACCTTAAGTTCTTTATTATTTCTCCAGCCCAACTATTTTTCTTTCTTTACTGTAATTTGTGTGGACCTTAAACTTGTAAACAAGATTTGAATTCCCAGCCTTCAGGGAAAGACACTCAAATTATAGTTTCTTTTCCATTCTGTAATCTGTTGTTTTTCTTACTTCTTTCTTTCCTTGTGTGTGTGTGTGTGTGTGTGTGTGTTTGTGTGTGTGCATTTGTGGATGTGTGTGTTTGTGTGTTTTGACCATACTCAGAAGTACTGAACATTTACACCTGGCTCTCTGCTCAGAGATTACTTCTGGTAATGCTTAGAGAACCGTATGTGGACTTTGCATGCAGCCAGCACATCTCTTTGGTGCTTTAGACTGTTTATTAAATAAATCAAAGCAGGATAAATTGAATGATTCTTCAGTTAAATAAGAGTTATTTATTGAGCATATGATTGACTCTAGGAAATAAAACAATTTTTGCTTACAAAAAGTTAAGAAAAAATGGTAATTTATACCACATAGAGACACATACATTCATGCACTGTTTGTGAGACTGCAAAGCAGCCAGATAACTCTGAACCTAAGTACAGGGAAGATTAGAAGACCAACATAAACACTATGTCAACTGGACTATTACTATTTCCAAAGACTCTTTCATAGCATCTTTAGTATACTCAGATTTCAAAACATCAAGATAAACAAATGCATATGTGTGCACGTAAACACACACACATACACAAACACTTGGGACTCTGCTTTTTATATTTTCAGAGGAGAATTTCTTCTCTTCTAACCACCAATTTATGAAAGCATCAGCTCTGACACCACGTCTTCCTCCTGCTTTCCTTTCCCAGGGAACAGCCCTTCCTTGACCTTCCCTGCACACAGCATTAGCTCTCCACCTCCTGTCTTTCAAGACCTCATCTTGCATTTTTCTCTTTGATTGGTTCCTCGGTGCGTGTGCACATGCACACGCACACATTATTTAACTCTACTGAAGTCTTTCTTCTCCCAATAGGAACAGGAGCTCTTTTCCAAGTCTTTTTTCCTCTTCTTCACTTTTTAAAATTTATGTATATTAAAACAGTATGATTTAAAAAGTTTTCATAATATGACTTTTCTAGACTTTAGTGTTCCAACACCATTCCAATCACCCATGTGACCTTCCTTCTACCAATGTCTCCAGATTCCCTCCTGCCCTCCTTAGCAGAAAAATAAATGTATTTCATATTTTTGCTCCAAGAAAACTTAAAGGAATAAAAAGTATAATGATCAGAAAATAGATTCAATAAAAGCCCATTTCAGGGCCGGAGAGATAGCTTGAATGTAGGGCATTTGCATTGCAATCAGAAGGTTGGTGGTTCAAATCCAGGCATCCCATATGGCTCCCTGAGCCTGCCAGAGCGATTTCTGAGCATAGAGCCAGGAATTCCTTAGCGCTGCCAGGTGTGACCTAAAATAAAAAGGTCCATTTTAGTTATTATATTATTTTAATTTATGTAAATAAATTAAAAGCGTTAAATACAATATTATAAAATGCCTACTCCTCTTTACATGGATACGTTGGGTTTTTTTGTTTGTTTGTTTGTTTGGTTTGGTTTGGTTTGGTTTGGTTTAGTTTTTGGGTCACACCCACCAGTACTCAGGGGCCACTCTTTGCTATGCACTCAGAAATCATTCCTGGCAGGCTCGGCCCCCCGAGCCATATGGGATGCTGGGAATTGAACCATGGTCCATCCTGGGTTCTTCACGTGCAAGGCAAAAGCCCTATAGCTGTGCTATCTCTCCGGCCCCCATAGATAAGTTTTAAACACTGGTATCTAAATATGTTTCATTAATTTTAATTTTCTACTTGAATGTCACTATGGTAATCTTGTCTTCCCTGTCATCTATAAAATAATTTTTATAATTGCTTGCAAAAATATATTCTAGTTTACATGAACTAGGTCAAGCTTACAACTTGAAAATCTAGAAAGAATAAAGAGAAGATAATAGGCATAGGGCAATAAAAGTACAAAGAGTTTTATCCTAAGGAAAGAAATGAGATATGAATTCATTTTTGAAACTATATAAAATTCCTTAGCAAACCAGGAGTAGTCATACCTTTCTTGATCAGGTTGAGGACAACCAAAAACACCATCGTGGGTGCCATGCTCAGTGCTATGTCTGAGAAGTTTGTACTCTTCCTTGACAAGGCTCTTTAAATTCTTCTAATAAAACTGATTTCGATGCTATGCATTTTCTAAGATGTTGCCTATCCCTTATGACTTTGTATCGTTCCTTTAAATTTGAATGAAAACCTACTTACATAGAGTATTCTTGGAAAGTGTTCATTTTGTTGCGTTTTTATACTATATCCCTCTATTACCTTCTAACTTGTTAAGTCTCATTTGATAGTCCGTTGAAATATTTTTTTAATTTTTAAAAATTTTTAGCTCACCCAGAGACACTCAGGGGTTACTCCTGGCTCTGCACTCAAAAATCTGCCCTCTTTCTGAGAAGAGACAGGAATAACCTCAGTGGCCCAAAAACCAAAGGGGAAAAAAAAGAAATCACTCCTGGCAGGCTCAGTGGACCATATGGGATGCCAGGGATCATACCTGGGTCGTCCCAGATCGCCCACATACAAGGCAAATGCCTCACCTGCTGCTCTATTGTTCTGGCCCCAATACATTTATTGAATTTTTTTTAATTTTATTGAGACCATTGTGGATTACAAGTCTTTCACAATTGTATTTCAGGCATGTAGTAACAGTGAATTAGGGATATTCCCACCACCAATGTTTACCTCCCTCCACCACAGTTCCCAGCATGCATCCCTTAGCTCCACCCTTAGTCTTCTGGACTACTAGTATAACAGGTCCATTTTGTGTGTACCTTATTATAGTTTGGGTCTCTTGTTTTTATTGACTATGACTTGGATATTTAGATCTGACTTTTTTTTTTTAACTCAATGCTCCTAAACCCCTTGGCCCCTAGGTCTCATCCACTTTCATTTTCTTTATTTTCTCATTTGTAGAAAGATATATAAATATGAGGCAGAGCAAAATAATTCAAGTTCTAAGATTTTATTTAAAAGGTAGGAGCCCCTATCTAGAAGATATAAATAGAATTAAAAGAAAGAAACAAAAATAAAAACAAAAAATGGGGGTGGCAGGTATGGCAAGATTTTTTTTTTTTCAGAGATGCAGTAAATGTTGGGGAAATTGGAAAGGAAATTTCCTTGGTCTAAGAGATGCAGGGTCTCTCTATATGTGTAGCATACTGTTATAAGACTGACTACAGGCTTGGGCATTTTGGTTGTCCTACCCCAAGGACTTTCTTTATGGTTCCAGGAGAAGTTCTGTTCAGTTGCACATTCATCGAATCTTATGGGCTTTTATTTATATATAAATTGCTTATTAACCTTGCTACTTTAAGTAATCTGTGTCTACCTTTGGAATATTTATTTTGAGTATAGTGTGTTGGACTTTTTCTAATTAAATTTATTTTTGCTGGAACACGTCCTCTTAGAACTTGGTGCCCATAATCCTCGGGTCTAGGAAACTTCTCTATGATTTAACAATTGTTTCTTCATCAAATTTGCCTTCCTGTTCTTTAGGGACTCCAGTGAATCTTATATTGTTCTTTGTAAGCTCATACTATAATTCTTTGGTATGTTGTTAATTTCTTCTCAGACCATTTTCTACCTTTTGTTGTTGCCAAACAGTTTCCTCCATTTCATTTTGGAGTTTCTTGAGTGTTGTGCTCAGCTGCCATTGATCTTTTGTTTGAAGTTTTTAATTTTGGTTTTTGTTTGTGTTTGTTTTTGTTTTTGTTTGGGGCTACACCCAGTAGCACTCAGGAGTTACTCCTGGTTCTCCTCTCAAAAATCACTCCTGACAGGCTCAGGGGACTATGTGGGATGTCGCATAGGGATTGAACTTGTGGTGTGGGCCACATGCCAAGCAAATGCCCTACCCCACTCACTGTGCTATTGCTCCTATCCCTCTACTGAGCTTTTTATATCACCTACTATGATCTTCACTTCTGATTGTAGGGTTTTTTTTGTTTTTATTTCAGTACTCATTCTTCCTTCTGCACTGCAGGCTTTGCTGACTACCTATGATATTGTTTTTGTTTTGTTTGCTTGTTTTGCTCTCATGAAACATTCTCCCAATGGTGTCCCTAAAGTATTGTGTAAGGATTTACTGAGCTGACTGGAGCAGTTTGAGTCATCTGTGCTCTTATTTTCACTCACTGATCTTCGTGATCTTTGCATCTTCTACATTGAGCTTTCTATGCTCCAATTGTGCTGTAAGTGTGAAATTTGGAGGAGCTGTTAAGCAGTCACTTATGTGAACACATGCTTCTATGTTCACTTATGAAACTACTTGCTTCAGGAGTGGTGAAGTTGAGTCCCTTGCTATGACGGAGTTTGGGTGTGGATGCTGCTGGATCTAATTAGAGAAGAAAATACAATTACCCTCATTCTAAAAAGGCCCTGAAGTTGTCAGGCAACCAATCTACCTGAAGTAGTGTGGCAGTGTACAGAGTAAAGGAGTTGTTGAAATGGGTTCTTTGCTCTGACCTAGTTCTTTTTTTAAAAACAACAACAACAACCAAGATCTCAATTCCAGAGGTCTGACTAAGGCAACTGCAACTAAACAGGTCTTCTGGAAATATAATGAAAGACTCTGTCCTAGGCTTTATCCTAGGATCAGTGCAAAAACCAAGACCACTAACTACAGAAGACTGATTAAAACAACAGCGATGGAACAGAACATCTAGAACTCTAAAGAAAGATTTCAGGGGCCGGGCGGTGGCGCTGGAGGTAAGGTGCCTGCCTTGCCTGCGCTAACCTAGGATGGACCATGCGCAGTTCGATCCCCCGGTTTCCCATATGGTCCCCCAAGCCAGGAGCGACTTCTGAGCACATAGCCAGGAGTAACCCCTGAGCGTCACTGGGTGTGGCCCAAAAACCAAAAAAAAGAAAGACTTTATCATAGGCTCCATTCTTTGACCTGTGAAGATTCCAAGATCTCTAGATAGAGTTCTGATTTTATCATCCATGATGAAGCAGAAGTTTTCCATATACCACAAAAAGGACCTAGGGGAGAGTAAATGAACATGTACGGAGTCCGAAGTTATTCCCATGACAGTATACTTCAAGGGTGGAGAAAACCTGTATCTTTTAGGCCAAGGGAATTCCCTTTCTAATTTCCCCAATATTTACTGTGTCAATGCAAAAAAAAAAAGAGCAGTGCAAAATAATTTTTTATGGTTTTGTTATTATTGTTGTTTTCATTTTTGTACTTTGTTTTGTTTTTATTTCAGGACCGTGATTATTGTGTGGTAGTTGTCTTTATTGCTGTAGCGCTTTTTGGATTTTTTGTTTGATTTTTCTTTTTGTATTGTCGTGTTTCTCTTCTTTATTCCCTTTCTTCTCTCAAATTAATATTTATAGCCTCTAGAAGGACTCTGCCCAGTTTTTGTTTGTTTGATTTTTACCCTATTTTATTTTTTCTTTTCTTCAAACAGAACCACTTGAACCATCTTGTTCCACCTCCAAAATTGAGGGGGAAATAATGAAGGGTACCAAGACCAAACAGTTGTATGATAGTAATAAAAATGAACCTACTTAAACACCAAATCCAAAGTCAATGACAACAGAATCAATACAAAATCTATAACAAGCTAGACACAGAGGGAATCATTTGTATTAGCAGCCCTGGGGGGAAGGAGAGAGGTATATGGGATGTATGCTGGGGATGGGGGTGGAGGGAGGACAACGTTGGTGGTGGGAATTCCCCTGATTCAATGTCAATATGTACCTAAAATATTACTGTGAAAGATATGTAGTAAACTTTGGTCAAAATGAAAAGTACTATTATTGATTTTGGGGCACACCCAGCAGTGCTCAGGAGTTACTCCTGGCTATGTGCTCAGAAATCACACCTATAGGCTCGGGGGACCATATGGGAGGCCAGGATTCGAACCATCATCCTTCTGCATGCAAGGCAAATGTTCTAACTCCATACCATCTCTCTGGTTCCTTAGAAATATCTTTATTTAAGCACTTTGATTGTAGACATGAATGTAGTTGGATTTCAGTCATATAAAGAACACCACACCCCTTCACCAGTGCAACATTCCCATCAACAAATGCCCCCAATCT
This sequence comes from Crocidura indochinensis, assembly GCA_004027635.1. Taxonomy (NCBI): domain Eukaryota; kingdom Metazoa; phylum Chordata; class Mammalia; order Eulipotyphla; family Soricidae; genus Crocidura; species Crocidura indochinensis. The sequence continues at coordinate 8,426 of PVKC010014735.1, read as the reverse complement.
TCCTCCTCCCCTGTATTTGAGACAGGCATTCTACTCTCACTCGGTGATATGTCACCATAGATGTCTGACCAAGCTTTTACATCCACTTTTCCTTGATGTGTACATCTTTTCAGTTTTCTTTGCAGACTCCCTCTCTGTTGTTCTCCCCATTTTCTGATGACTATAATCTGAACTACCATCTCTTTACTATATGCACCACCTCCCTGCAGCAGCCTGTCCCTCTGTCAAGTCCTATTCTTCCCTTCTTTGTCAAGAAAATGTATTTGTCTCTGAAGACTATTTTAAGTGTTGCCAAATTACTTCCCTTTTATGTGTCTCTCTAAGCAGCTGCAGCTCACATCCTTCATCCAAAACAGATCAGCAATCCTTGCACCCTGCCTTTTGTATATATTCTCTGAAAAAAAACCTCACATATTCTTGTTTGTTAGCCTCAAGAGAAGAAAATTTCTTAACTTTTCATGTAAAGAAGAATTGGGGCAGGGAGGAGTCACACTCAGTGGTACTGAGGGCCCAGCTGTATTTGGAGGTCTGAAGTTCATTTTATGTCTAAAATGAACATGATTCTTTATTAATTTAATAAACATAATATTTTTAAGGTTTTTTCTGACTACATGTTTGAAGAAGTTGCATGTAAAGCATGCATAACATGAACATCACATTGAACTCACCATTGGGGGGTGGGCAGCAACAGTGGTACTCAGAGCTTATCCCTGGCTCGGGAAACCAAGAGGTCTGTTAGAATTGAACCCAACTTTGTTGTGTGAGAAGCAAGCACACTACTCACTGTATAATCACTCCAGCTCATCCCCACTCTTATTTAATATGTTATTTCTAGCCTCTAACACAGTACCTCCACTGTTAGGCTTGCAATAACTGTTGGAAATAGAATTAAGAAGGAAAAGTATCACTCAGAAAGATGATACTTTGTTAGACTTGTCCATAAGCTTCATAGCTTCATTGATATATTAGTTAAGAAAATTTTATTTTGAGGCCAGAGAAATAGAACAAATATTAAGGAACTTGTCCTACATGCGGCCAACCCCTATTTGATATTTAGTACTATACATGGTCTTCCAAGCTCTACCAAGAATGATCCCTATAAACAGAGCCCAGTGTAGACCCTACTGGATGTGGCCCCAAGCTCCCAAAATAAAAAAATTTAAAAATTGCTTAATTAATATATTCGAAAGGGTAGTCACACCTGGCAGTCCTTGGGATTTAGTCCTGAAACTATATCATTGTTGATGGGGATAAGGCAACCATATGGAGTACTAGGAATGAACCCTGGTCAGTAATTGCCCTCCCACTGTAATATCTCTCTAGCTCCAATAAAATAATTTTAATTTTTTTTATTTACACAATTCACATTTAATATGCTGCCATGTTTTTACCTTTTTATCCACATGACTTCAAATTCCCATTAAAAAGCGGTACATGACAACCTGGACCTGATATGAATCATATTTAATTTTCACTCAGCGACTGTTTGACCATGTTCTGAATGGAGCAGTTCTCTTGCACCTGGTATGAGCTGTCATGTGGGAGCAGAATGATATTTTGTTAAGGTCACATGGTGGTCACATCACCACAGAGCTTTGGTACTGAATAAACTCTCCATTGTTGCAATTATAGGCCTTTGCACAGAGACTGATAAGATTGTATAGTTGAATTATCTGGAAGAAAATTCTGGGTATTGAGCACAGAGTCAATAGAGCATCATCTTAACTCCCTTGTTTAATGGAAGAATTGGATTTGAAGACAGGTCAGGGGCTTGTCTGGTGCTGTGTGCTTCCATGTTTATTGGATCAGGAAGAAAAAATATACAAATTGCAGTTTTTATTTCTCTCTATGTCTGTTAGGGATCCAATCCAAAGGGAATACTCTACCATAGACCTACATTTTCAGCCTATGAACTGTTATTATTTTGGAACACCTCATTTCTATCTCATTCTTTTTAGTAATACCTTGTGTGATAAATTAGAATAAGACAATTGTAACAAACATCTAAAGGGTTTAAATACAAAATATGGCTGATCTGAATGTTGTAACAGGTTATGGGTAGACAAATTGACAGACCAATGGTCAGATCATAAGTTCTAGGACTTTAGCTGAATTATATCTGTGTATAGGGAAAAAGTAAAACTGCTGCAAAATCCACATTTTTCAACCAACACTGATAAAGGTCTTGTTTTTTTTGTTTGTTTTGTTTTGTTTTTGGTTTTTGGGTCACACCCGGCAGTGCTCAGGGGTTACTCCTGGCTCCATGCTCAGAAATTGCTCCTGGCAGGCACGGGGGACCATATGGGGCACCGAGATTCGAACCGATGACCTTTTGCATGAAAGGCAAATGCCTTACCTCCATGCTATCTCCCGGGCCCCTGATAAAGGTCTTATAAAGTTTGATACATATTTAATTCAGCCTCAATAACAATATTTAGAAAATGTCAGCCAGCTTTGTATTTGAAGGAGTGTTAAGACTGGTGGCTGAAGGGGCTCCTCCCTGTTTGCCTCTTAGGAAAATGAATGACTTTTCTCTTGGGGCTCATCTTTTCAGAGGCCTTCTTTCACCAAATCTTTTCTTGCTCCACACATTTGGAAGAGAATCCCATATGCTTATAGTCTCCATCTAGCCATTGTGTGTGTAGGCTTTCCTTTGTTTATGTTTATGCAGCTCAGAACACAATTGAATATTCTAATGGCAAGACCCGAGTTTATGGCTTGAAGTCTTGGTTGATCTTGGTCAATTTATTAGTTGACCTCAATGAATGGCATTTTTAAACAAAGATTGACAAGCAGGTTTATCTTTCTGAACCTCTTTCTCTCTAAACTAGAAACCATTAGCTAATTCATGGATTACCATGACAATGAAATAACTTTTTCTTGACACAGATAATCGTGCATAATCCACTTATTAGATCAAGTATTCAGTATAAACTCTGTGATGGAATTAGTTCTTGGCAAGAGAGATCAATAAATAATAAATGCGTTCATCAACACCAAAACATTACATTTGTTGGGGCCAGAGGTATAGCAAAGCTGTAGGGTATATGCCTTGCACGAGGCTGACCCAGGACAAACCAGGGGTTTGATCCTTGGCATCCTATATGGTCCTTAGAGCTTGTCAGCAGCAATTTCTGAGTGCAGAGCCAGAGTAAATCTGAGCCCCGCTGGGTGTGGCCCAAAAACAAAAACAAACAAAAAACAATGAAACAAACAAACAAAATAAACAAAAATGTAAACAATACATTCGTGAGTTCAGGAAACTTGGGAGTGATTTTTTTTCCCCACAATAACTGAAACAGTATTCTGTACAAAGTAGGAGCTTATAGAATTTTAAAGAAATGGATATAAATCATTTTTGTTCATCTAACTGTACATGTGTCTAAGAGATTTGAACTTTTTTTGATAAAATTTGAGTAATATCGCAAAAATGTTGCAAAAATTCTCTCCTTTTTCATATAACTGAATCCTCTACTTAATCGAGCTTTTTCATTCTTTTTCTTTCTCTCTTCTTTTTTGTTTTCTTTTTCTTTCTTCGTTCTTCTTTCCTTTACTCTCCTTTCTTTCTCTCTTTTCTTTATTCTTTCTTTCTCTTTCTTTTTCTTTTTTCTTTATTCTTTTTCATTCTTTCTTTTTCTTTCACTTTCTTCTTTTTTCTTTTACTCTCTTCTTTCTTGCTCTCTTCTCTATCTTTTCTTTCTTCTTTTTATTTCTATTTTCTTTCTTCTTTCATTCTCTTTTCTTGTTTTCAGTCTCCTTTCTTCTTTTTCTTCTTTCTTTCTTGCTTCTTCTTTCTTCTTTTTTCTTTGTCTTTCTTTTTTTCTTTCTCTTCTTTCTTTCCTTCCTTCCTTCCTTCTTTCCTGAGATTGGAGCCAAGAATATGCCCTGAACATCATTGTGCATAACCCAAAAAAACAAAAACTAAAAACTAAATATGTTTTAAAAGTACAATTTTAATTTTTTTAAAAATAGGTGCTACCATATCGCACCCACAATCAACATACCAATATTTCCCTTCCATACTCCATTGGACAACTTTCTGCTTCCAGTCTTCTTCCCTGGTCTCTTCTGGTAACCTCAATTCTGTGTTCCAAGTTTGAATTTGTTTTCATTTGGTTTAGCCTGTTCCTTTGCTTGCTTTCATTATACCTCATGTCTGAGATCATTCAACATTTTTCTGGGTTTTTTTTTTTTTGGTGGGGGGGGGCATACCCACAGTGCTCAGGGGTTACTCCTGGCTCTACACTCAGAATCTCTCCAATCTCTCCTGGAAGGCTTAGGGGACCATATTGATGCCAGGAATCGAGCCTGGGTCTGACCTGTTTCATGTGCATACAAGGCAAACACCCTACTGCTGTGCTATCGCTCAGGCTCCCAACATGTTTCTCCACATATGACATATTTCAGTTAACAGTCTCCTCTAAATTTATCCTTGTCACAAGCAGCAAAATTGTTATGAGTTCTTCAGCTGAGTAGTATTTCATTCTGTCTACATACCGCTTCTTTAGTCACTTATACTTATTGATTGCTTGTCTGTTTTTATATTTTAGCTATTGTATAAACATAGGAACAGATGTATTTTTTAAATTTTTTGTCTTATTTAGATAAATAACTCGGTGTGGAATGGTGATTTATTAGTCCAGCAATATATTATTATACTTCTCAGTATCTATTGCTAGATTATGAGAAATATACTTTTACTATTTTGAGAATTCTCCATATTGACTTCCATCTAGTCTGGACTAAATTATATTTTCATCATTAGTATGAGTTACTCCTTTCCTCCACACCCTCAATGTTCCTGTGTTTTTGGCTTTTTTTTTTGATGTAGGTTTGAAGTGTAAAGTGATATATTAGTGTTGATTTGCGTTATCCTCATAATAAATAAAATGAAGATTTTGAAATTTTCATTTTCATCATGTTTGGATGATTCTTAAATCACACTGAAATTGAAAAATACTCCAGAAAATAATGACTGCTATCTTTTGGCTATAATGTTCCCTTTACCTTTGAAAGATATGTATTGTTTAAGAAAAACCTATAGATCAATTTTTATCTATAGGGTATCAAAGTATGGTGACTTTCAGGTTCTTTAGAAATTAAAAATTAGCCTTTGAAACTCATGTTTGCAAAGCAGGAAGTCATTTTTATACAAAGCAAACACTTAAATCAAGGGTTCTAACTTTTGAAGGACTTTAGAGCTGCAGTCTTTGAGCAAGTTTCTCTATAATTTAGGGCTGTTAGAATCTGAATCATTATAAAATGGGCTGTGAATTGGGAGATAAAAGATCAAGTCAGGTGTCTTTGAATATAGTTAACTAGCTAAGGCCAAAAAAATAACCCGAGGGTTGTTCTTTCTCAGCTTAATAGATAAGGTGGAAAGAGGCTAAAAATCTAAAAATCACCTCTGATAAACAAGTAGAGAGTAAAGTAAGGAATGGAGAAGAAGACATATGGAAAGTTAGCTTATCATCTTGACTGCATTTTTAAAAATTTTATATCATGATGTAAAATTAAAAATTTTAAGCCAAAATTTAGAAGAAAAAGATGAGGTAAAAATAGCAAGTGATCAAATGTTTCATTTTCATCACAAGTGAGTGATATCTTAAGATTCTTCAGGAATAAAAATCTGCAAATTATTTTAAAAAACATGTTTCTGTAAGAATTTTATTATCAATTCAATAGCTTAAATTATTCTATTTATACTAGACATTCTGTATATATCAAAGTCCCTTAAAATCTTCATTCATTTATAGTGACTTCAATTCTTTTTTTTTTTGTTTGTTTTGGTTTTTGGGTTACACCTGGCAGTGCTCAGGGGTTACTCCTGGCTCCATGCTCAGAAATTGCTCCTGGCAGGCACGGGGGACCATATGGGGCACTGGGATTCGAACCGATGACCTTTTGCATGAAAGGCAAACGCCTTACCTCCATGCTATCTCCCGGGCCCCAGTGACTTCAATTCTATTATCTAGCTCATATAGAAGAAATTTGGCTAAATATCTGCTTTAGGGGACCTGGCGGTGGCGCTGGAGGTAAGAAGACTGCCTTGCCTACGTTAACCTAGGACGGACCATGGTTCGATCCCCGGGTTTCCCATATGGTTCCCCAAGCCAGGAGCGACTTCTGAGCGCATAGCCAGGAGTAACTCCTGAGCGTCACTATGTGTGGCCCAAAACCAAAACCAAAAACAAAATATATATATACATATATGTATATATATCTGCTTTAGGATTTCTCTTCATTTAATATTTTAAAAAAAAAACTTAGCTTACCAGGGAAATTAGTGAGTGTAGTTTCACATTCCATGTCCCTCATAGTAAAAATTAAACATTTACTGAAAGTGACTTGAGTTTTGAAACAATGAATTTAAAGGAAATTACTAAAATTAATAGGAATGAACAGGGTTTGTATTAAAAGGAAATAAGCTGACAACCACTTTCACTAAGTTCAAGAAACAATAAACTTTTATTAACTTGCTCTTTCCCCTCATTTATTTTATTTTCCCATAGAGAACATAGCTAAGTCCTCCTCCCAAAGAGATTTTGTTGTACTCCCCTCTATCTTTTTCATTTTTACCTTTAGCCCCCTAGACTATTCTGAGGGTACAAAAGGGGTCATTCGTCCCCTGTTGAAGAAATACTGGTCTAAATAGTATTTGTGGAGTTCAATTTGCAGAAGAGTCAGTCAATCTAGAAAGCTTTTTTTTTGTTTTGTTTTTAGCCACACCCGGTGATGCTCAGGTCGTTACTCCTGGCTCTGCACTCAGAAATCGCTTCTGGCTTGGGGCACCATAAGGGACACTGGGGGATCTAACCACTATCCGTCGTAGATCAGCAGCTTGCAAGGCAAATGCACCACTGCTGCACCATCACTCCGCCTCCCCTTCAGTAATTTTAATTAACATTTTTTCTGATTATTCTCAACTTTTTTTTAATAAAAATTTATTTTTCTTTTTTTGGTTTTTGTGCCACACCCGGCGGTGTTCAGGGGTTACTCCTGGCTGTCTGCTCAGAAATAGCTCCTGGCAGGCACGAGGGACCATGTGGGACATTGGGATTCGAACCAACCACCTTTGGTCCTGGACCGGCTGCTTGCAAGGCAAACACCTCTGTGCTATCTGTCCGGGCCCCTATTCTCAAATTTTAATTTCCATTTTGATATATTTGGTAAATAACAGGAAAGTCTATCAACTCTATTGTTTTCACTTGGAACTAAATTCAGCTCATTTAAATTGAATGTGACTTTCATTATTCTCTCCCATACTACCCATCTCTGCTCACATTTTCCAACTTTCATCTTCACCTTCTCAGGTCCACAGCTCCATAGTTATCAGCAGACAAAACCTCAGAAGCCACCATAAGATCAGCAACTCAAAAGGTTTTTAAGACCTGGTCTAGAGTGGATAGTAGGGTGCTTGCCTTGCATGTGGCTCACCCAGGTTCAATCACTGCTACTACATATTTTGAGCCTGCCAGGCATGATTCTTGAGAGCAAAGGCAGGTGTAAACCTTGAGCACTACTGGCTGTAATCCAAAAACAAAAACAAAGAAAGAAAATAAAGTCACTAAAGCCTATTAATGACTCTACCGCTTAAGTATCTTTTTTCCTGGGCTATTATATTGATTTAGACATTATCACCACACTTGGATTATTGTAGTAACTCTAATAGATTTTATCCCTCATTTTATTTCTTCTAATATCTGACATAATGTTAGCTGATTAATTTGCACAGAACACCATTTTTCATAGATCTCTTCTGTACCACATTTAAAAACTGCTCTGGCCCCTAGAAAACATTTTTATAAGAAAATTCTGTAATCCCTGGGAGATATTGAGGACAAAGTTACAAGCAGGACCTGAGATTTTTGATAAATGGACCTCTTCTTTCCATGAAAAGCATAGGGTCTGTTACAGATAATGATCCAGAATTTATCAAGAGTATGGTGAGACTTCATCATGGTCTTGGAAATGCAGGAGAAGAAAAAGTTTTCTAATTAGGATTCTTAACTGGGTCTGAAAACTATGCTGACAAAGACAGATAACAGGAGAAATGTATACACATTTATTTAAAATTAATTTTTGTGTTACAAGAGCCTCTACAAAGCCTCTATAAAGTCTCTTAGAAATGGTAAAATCGGGGGCCGGGCAGTGACGCAAGAGCTAAGGTGCCTGCCTTGCCTGCGCTAGCCTTGGATGGACCAGACCACGGTTCGATCTCCTGGTCTCCCATATGGTCCCCCAAGCCAGGAGCGACTTCTGAGCGCATAGCCAGGAGTAATCCCTGAGCGCCACTGGGTGTGGCCAAACAAAACAAAACAAAACAAAACAAAACAAACAAAAAATGGTAAAATCTTCAGTGTTCTTATACTGGAATAATTTGTGGAGTGGAGAGTTGTAGAAAACTATAGGAGGCAGAGGGGCCA
>PVKC010014734.1:0-21948 GCA_004027635.1 Crocidura indochinensis | reverse complement strand
AAGACAGACCTTCAGATCAGTGGAATAGGCTTGAATTCTCAGACATTGTCCCCCAGACATACAAGTACCTAATTTTTGACAAAGGAGCAAGAAATCCTAAGTGGAGCAGGGAAAACCTCTTCAACAAGTGGTGCTGGCAGAACTGGTTAGCCACTTGCAAAAAAGCGAACATAGACCCCCAGTTAACATCATGTACGAAAGTAAAATTCAAATGAATTAAAGACCTTGATACTATAAGGTATATAGAACAACACGTCGGTAAAACACTCCATGACATTGAGATGAAAGGCATCTTCAAGGAGGAAACTACACTTTCCAAACAGGTGGAAGCAGAGATCAACAGATGAGAATACATTAAACTGAGAAGTTTCTGCGCCTCGAAAGAAATAGTGCCCAGGATACAAGAGTCACCCACCGAGTGGGAGAAACTATTCACCCAACACCCATCAGATAAGGGGCTAATAACCAAAATATACAGGGCACTGACAGAACTTTACAAGAAAAAAACATCTAATCCCATCAAAAAATGGGGAGAAGAAATGAACAGACACTTTGATAAAATATTAAAATTTATATTTTAACCTCTTGGTTCTCTAATTGAAATGTTAGAAATGCTATCATTTAAATGTTCATATTAATATTGAACACTTTATTTATTTATTCATTTTCTTGGGCCACACCTGATAACACTCAGGGATTACTCCTGGCTATGTGCTCAGAAGTCACTCCTGTCTTGGGGGACCATATGGGATGCCGGGGGATCGAACTGCAGTTTTTCCTAGGCTAGCGCTGGCAAGGCAGACACCTTACCTCTAGCACCATCGCGCCGGCCCCAATATTGAACACTTTAAAGATCAAATTTTGTTCTATTTTATACTGGCCTTCAATATGTATCTCATCAAATCTTCAAATATTATGATAAAGACATAAAAACATTTATACACGTGATGTTATTATCTAAGGTTTTTTTTTGTTTGGTTTTTGGGTCACACCTGACAGCGCTCATGGGTTACTCCTGGCTCTATGCTCAGAAATTACTCCTTGCAGGGGACCACATGGGATGCTGGGATTCCAACCATGATCTTTCTGCATTCAAGGCAAATGCCCTACCTCCATGCCATCTCTCTGGCCCCCATTATCTAAATTTTAGATGTGAGAAAAACAAGATTTTAAAGAGTTTAAATAATTTTGCTGCCTCTCTCAAATGTGAATAAAGCCTTTTCTGACCCTGGAATCTGAACTTTTAAACACTAGTCAATGTGCCCAATGGGACTATTTTTAGGAATAGAAAATAGTGAAAACCATGGCAACAGAGTCTGCAAATATGGAGCTATAGAGAAGTCATAGAAATATTTTAGAGATGTAAATGATTTTCAGGAAAACACTCAGAATTCTTAGAACTAGACATTTTCTTCACTGTGGTTATTAATTATATCTAAAGCAAGAAATTTAAGACCCAACTTCCTACTAATTAAAATAATGAATTTAGATTTGAATTCTGAATTTTTTGTTTGTTCTGGGGACCACACCTGACTGTATTCAGGACTGTATTCTGATGTGTGCTGAGAGATCATTCATAATAGGGTTTGGGGTAGTGAGGATTTGTAAAATCACCCCACACTCTGTATTTCCAACCTTGGGTGAACAGGTCTGAATCAAGTAGCCACAAGGAATTAATAAATCAAGCCAGTGAAGAGAAAATCATGGAGTTGGTTTGCTTCTTGTCTTCTGGTATTACTCCCACTCCATGCAACAAGTCAAACCAAAAACCTCTCTTTATTCTACTAATACAAAATTTAACCAGAAGGGTTAAGGTCTAGTGAGAGACAAAAGTATCTGTCCAGGTGGACTTTTACAGTAAAAGGGCTTGGCGAAAAGAAAGAGAAAGTTGGGATTTTGGGTACACTGTGACTCTAACAGAGATCAAACCCAGATTGGCTATGTGCAAAGCACAGGCCCTGATTGCTCTAGTCTTGAACACTAACCTTTTAAAGGAAAATTATTTTTTAATTTTTCGAATTATAAATTAAGATAGAGGGAATGGTAGGTTAAGAAATGACTTTTTCTTGTGAGACAAACAGAAAATGAACACCAGTGCAAACATCAGCATTTTAGTGCCACTGTCAAATGGCACTGTACACTTGTCTGAAACTGGAGTAATGAACATTATAATAATAAACTGTAACCATTACTAAATATTTATCATGTCCCCAGAACTGTCTTATTTATTTTTCATAGAAGTTCTAGTTGGTGGGATTGTTTATATATAATTTTTGAGAAATGAAATCTCTTTGACACTATATATTATCCAGGTTTGTATAAAGAGTAGACATGGTGGTGGGACTTGAGCCTCCCCAATGACCTGAATTCTAAATCATTCCATGTGCTCCCATGACAGTATTTTTCTATCTGTAGCATGGTGTTTTCCTCTTTTCTACTCATATTTCATGAAGTAATTTGGTCAGTTTTTCAGCTTTACTGATATTAAAACAATTTCTATGTTCCAGGTGTTTTGGACTGAATAAATTCTAGAGACAGGTTGTTAAAATAAGCACAAGATAAGTTTTAGCATACTTCAACAGGGAAAGGCAATAGTTAAAATCAATGTAATATCATCACTTCATTTTTTAGTAAATACCAGATGGCTAGAACCTCTAGAAAATTTAAAAAAAGTTAAAATAGGGGCCCGGGAGATAGCATGGAGGTAAGGCATTTGCCTTTCATGCAAAAGGTCATCGGTTCGAATCCCGGTGCCCCATATGGTCCCCCGTGCCTGCCAGGAGCAATTTCTGAGCATGGAGCCAGGAGTAACCCCTGAGCACTGCCGGGTGTGACCCAAAAACCAAAAAAAAAAAAAAGTTAAATTAGGGGCAGTTAAATAAAATACTTTAAGCAGGTCTTAAAATAGTTAACTAAAGATGTAGTATAACTTCTATCAAATAAAACTTTATTAAAATGATTCAATTAGGTAAACTGATAAATAATCCAGACAAGGTAAAAGATACTAGCTATTCTGGAGATTGTTTATTAACTCTCCTGACCCTCTCTTCCCTATATATCAGAATTCTGGGAAACATGATCAAAATATGAACCTTAAGACATAAAGATATAAAAAAGTTGTCCATTTTTGTTTATTGTTTTGCAAAACCCAGCTGTAATTTTATTGCATTAAGGTACAGCTATATGTGAGCCTTTAAAGACCTTTTAGGATGTACCATCAAAAATATCATTTTTGATGCACAAAACACTTACATCCAATAGATAGTTTAAAAGTAGATATAGAAAGAAATGTAACTGAATTATTTTCTCAGCAATGCTTTGAAAATACTTGTCAGATTTTAAATACTCAAACCACACAGGCAAATACCCTTTACTTAACAATATTGCAAACCACACTGTCTAAAAGGGAAAAAAGAAAGAGAAAATGAGAGCGAAAAAAGATGCCTGCTACAAAGGCAGACAGTGGGGAGGGCAGGAGTGAGAATGGGTAGAGAAACTGTGGACAGTGGTGGCAGAAAATGTGCATTGGAGAAGAATGTTGTATATTGCATGACTGAAATTCAATCATGAAAACCTTTGTAATTGCATCTCATGGAGATTCAATTAAAGAACTTGTTTGTAAACAAATAAACAACAAACAAAGACAGTTGTTCATTCTTTTTTAGGATCAAATCCAACAATGATCAAAACTTACTCCTGGCTCTGTACTCAGGGATCACTCCTGACCCTGTCTCACTGCCCTCTACCATTCTATTGGAAACACCAAACTTACCAAATTTTAGATATGCTGTTATTTGCACTGTTATTATCAGGGCATTTTGAAGTGTGTGTGGGCATCCCTCACCCCCCAACCACAACCCGCACTTTTTCACTCCTCTTCCTCCTTCCAAGAGGTTTGAAGTTGAGAACACTCCCCTAAAAGCTAAAGTATCAGTATCAGTAATTTGCTTTGAATTTTTTGACTTTATTTGCTTGATGCTATCATTCCTATAGGAACACACCAATTTAACAATAAACAGTTAACAATAAGATCTTACTAAACCTTCTGCCATTCTATTAATAACTTCATTGGAGATATAATAATTTTTCACAAATGTACTTATTACTGTGCTTCTTTCTTTTTTTAATTCCTTCTAATCCTTTATTTTTTCTATTCTTTTTAAAATAACTTTTCTATCATTTATATGGAAACAAATGTATTATGGTCAAATATATGATGCATTTTCTTTCTTTTTTTTCTTAAAATAAAAAAGGTTAAAAAAGAATTATCACTCAGGTACCAGAGCTGTAATACAGTGAGGAGGGCTTTTGCTTTGCATATGGCCAAAGCAGATTACAGTTCCTTGGCTCCTGAGAACCACCAGAAGTGATTCCTGGAAGCAGAATCAGGAGTAAACTATGACCACTTCCAAGTGTGGTCCCCCAAACAAAACAAACTACAACAAAATAATTATTATTCTTATATAATGGAGAAATAAAAATTTCTCTAGATAAATAAATACTAATGGAGTTTAGCATCACCAGACTAACTCTACAAGGACTGTTAAAGGAATTCTTTTTTCTAGAAAAATATAACACCCCCACACAAAACCTTGAGTATGGTCATGATCAGAAACACAAACAAGATTAAAATTAGACAAGAGCAAAACATCAAATGGGAGGAGAAACAATAGAACAGAATATTTTTAGTCTTAAGACAATGAACCAACATCAACATTAAAAAGATTATGTCATATACACAAACGCAGAGATAATTTTTATGGTAGCCACAAAATAAAAAATCACAACCAACACTTAGGAGAAAAATTGAGAAAATTGAGAGGATTATTAGGAAAAACCATCAAAGTGAAAAAGCACATAGAAAATCATGGAAAAGAAAGATGAGTAATATAAAACAATCCTTTAAAAATCTAAAAGATAATTGATACCCACATAAATTATATCCTACGTGTATATGAGGTTTTAAATTTTGTTTTGTTATTATCAGATTTTTTGCATATATTATACATATTGTAACATGATCAGATACTCTGTTTTTCTTTTTGATGGATGTGGTTTCACATAATTTATTTAAGCTCTTTTCTTTTCAAGTGAATAACAAAAGTTAATCCATGTTTTTTAAACTGAAGGAGATATGCTGTGTAAATGTACTACATCTATTTTCAATCATAATAGACATTTTATTGTTTCCATATTCTAGCTATTGTTAATAGTGTTGTAATATATACTATGGTGGGTATAAATTTTAATGTTTTTAGATTCTTTTTCATTAGTATCCAAATGGACATTTTTGTATTTCAAATCTTCTTAAGAGCTCTATAGTGTGTCAGAGCAATAGCACAATGGGTATAACATTTGAATTGCACAAAGCAGACCTGAGTTCAATTCTCTGGTATTCCATATTGTTCCCTGAGCCCATTGGAAGTAATTTATTTTTTTAATAATTTTTATTTTGACCAAAGTGAACTACAAATATTTTACAGTAATATTTTAGGAACATAGTGACATTGAATCAGAGGCATTCCTACCAACAATGTTGTCCTCCCTCTAACCCTGTTCCCAGCATGCATCCTATATCCTTCTCCTTTACCCCCTGGGTTGCTAGAATAAGTGGACCCCCTGTGTCTAGCTTGTTGTAGATTGGGTGTCGATTCTGTTGTCATTGACTTTGTATTTGATATTTAAGTCTGATAAATTTTCAATTCTACTCAATGTTCATACACCTGTTTGGTCTTGGTACCATCCCTTATTTCTCCCTCAATTTAAGAGCCAAAACAAAATGATTCAAGTTATGTGGTTTTGTTTGAAGGAAAGAAAAATAGGGGATAAAAATCAAGCAAACAAAAACTGGGAGAAGTCCATCTAGAGGTTATGAATATCAATTTAAGAGAAGAGAGGGAAGGAAGAAAAACAAAAATACTAACTTCCCAGACAAAAAGAAAACAAAATATACAACAACAACAAATAAAAAATCAAACAAAAACCATGAAAAGCACCATAGCAATATAGACAACAACCACACAATAAACACAAATTCAAAATAAAAACAAAACTAAAAATAAATAAATAGTGCTTTTTTTGCATAGGTACAGAAAATATTGGGGAGATTATAAAAGGAATTCCCTTGGCCTAAGAGATATAAGGTTTCTCCACCCTTAAAGCATACTGTCATGGGAATAACTACAGACTCCATAATGCTCTTTTACTCTCCCCTAGGTCTTTTTTTGATGTCTGGAAACTTTCTGCTCCATCATGGATGATAAAATCAGGCCTCTGAAACTAGAGATCTTGATATTTGCACAGGTCATAGGGTATAGGCTAGATTGGAGTTTTTCTTTATTGTTCTAGAAGTTCTGTTCCATCAATGTTGTTCTGTAGCTGGTGGTCTTGGTTTATGAATCAATCCTAGGGTGAAGTCTAGGATAGAGTCTTTCATTATATTTCCAGAAGTTCTGCTCAATTGCAGTTGTCTTAGTCAGGCCTCTGGAATTAAAGATCTTGGTTGTTGTATAGAAAATAGGCCAAAGCCTAGATTAGGGTCTTTTTTATTGGTCCCAGGATAGGTTCTGCCCAGTCATAGTTGTCACAGTCAGTCTTCTGAAGTATAACTTATTATTTCTAACTCTAAATGCAATAGTAATATAGCATTACTTCTTTTTGCATAGGCACAGAAAAATGAAGAAATATTATGTATAGAAAGAAGTTCCTACCTAATAGGGATAAGAACTTATCAATTTTTTAGTGTGGGGATGCCTTTTACCCTGAATATTGATTATGGGGACCTGGCTTAGGCCTCAATCAATTGGGCATTGATTGTCCACCCAAACATTATAACTTACACAGTTTCCTGGAAATCAAATCAAAGCACCAGAAATTAACCCCCACCAGGGGCATGGGAAAGTCCTAATACCCTTCTGGCATCATCTTTATCCAGGGTAGGTTCATATGATACCTGACGATGAGGAAACAACTCAATCTAAGGGACGGTTGCCACACATCATCTGTGAGATGAAATCAGAAGATGTTCTGTCCTAAGATCCATGCAAAAACCAAGTTCTCTATTTCCAGAAGACTGGCTATGACAAACACTACTGAGCAGAGCTTTTCCTGGGACCATAAAGAAAGACTTTACCCTAGGCTTCATCCTAGGATCTGTGCAAAAATCAAGATCTCAAATTACAGAAGACTGAGTTTGACAACCACAACTAACAGAACTTCTCCTGAAACCATAAATGTTGGGGATGGACAACCAACATGCCCAGAGCATGTAGTCAGTCTTATGACAGTATGCTTGTTGGGTGAGTCACCTGTATCTCTTAGACCAAAAATTTTTTCTTCCTGATTTCCCCAATGTTTACTGTGCCTATGCAAAATAAACCAAAAATATCTTGCTACACTGACTCTATTTTTTTCTTTCTTTTAATTTTATTATATCTTTTAGATAGGGGCTCCTGCCTTTTACATAGAGCCTTAGAGCCAAGTGATCTGAGGAGCATTTAGTTAAGAGAGAGAGAGTGATAGAGAGAATATGAAGATTAGAGTATTAGCCTTGAGCTCAGCCAACTCCCATTGGATTCCTGCATTTTATAGTTTCCCCAGAGTAGACCCTGAGCATTGCTGTGAATGGCTCCCAAACAAATGAGACAACAAAATAAAGCACTATCTTTCTCATGCAATCTGTTATGGACATGCTGAATAGATATAGGTGAACCAGGACCAAGACTAGACAGAAAAATAAAGGTGATAGAAAGGTGATGTTATGCCATATTCTTCCAAGACTTTTAACAGATCCTGAAAGGTAACCACAAAGTCTATTCAGATATGTAGCTATTGTTTGCAATGTATATGATATATGTATGATAAAAAGAATATTAGACATTAAAAATGCTGTGGATGAAATTAATGAAGAATATACAAGTGTGGTGAGGGAGACAGTCATTAAATGCATGAATCTATTTTACAAATAGTGCTTAAAATGGTCTGTTTTAATTAGGATATTCCAGATTATTTTACACAGATAATTTTATACTTGTTTCTTACAACTATAGGCACACAAGTACTAAGTAGTAAATCAATCCAATGTCCTTTAAGATTTCAAATTCAGTTTTGCTGCATTCTCTTAATTCAGAAAATTTTCATGAAGAGAATAAATAATGTTTTCCTTGAATGGATTTAATTAAACTAAATTAGTGGTTTTCCTCTGAGTCAATTAAGATAATTTCAGCCAAAAATAAAGTAAAAATTACCAATTTATAGCATTTATTTTAAGCCTATTTATATTTTATGTAAATTTGTCATCATACCTTTTTATACTTCTTTAATAATGGATTCTTGTACTTTAGGAACAAATTAATAATGACTTTTTAAATGTCTGCTAAATCTGACATCTGATTACTCTAATATACCACTTATGATGATTTTATTCCCTTGATGTGTGGGCCATATTTTCCCATTTCTTTGCATATCTTGTGAACTTTTTTTTCTTAAAGAATTGGGCACTTTATTTTCTGGCACCATAAAAAGACCTTGGGGTTCAATATTGAGAGTGTAGGGAGCCTGTAGTTGCTCCTATAACAGTATTCTTCATAGGTTAGAAACTCTGTATATCCTAGGCCAAGGGAATTCCCTTTTAACTTCCCCAATATTTATTATGCCTATGCAAGAAACAAAAACAAAACAAAAAACCATAAAGCCTTGCAACACCAGCCCTTTATTTTTTTTCCTTTTTTCTTTTCTTTCTTTTGGTGGTTGTTTTGGTAATGATTTTTTTGTTGCTGCTATTGTGGTTTTTGTCATTGCTTGCTTTTCATTTATTATTTTTGCTTTTCTTTTTTCCTTCCTTTTTTAGAATTGATATTTATAGCTTCCAGATGGAGTCCTCCAACTATTTTTTCTTTCTTTTCTTTTTCCAACAGAACCATAGAACTTGAATCATCTTGCTCTCCCTCATAAATTGAGGGGAAAAATGAATAGTACCAGGAGCAACCAGTTATATGAACATTAAGTGAACTTAGGCACCAAACCCAAAGTCAATGACTCCAGAATTGTTACCCAATCTACAACAAGCCATACACAAAGAAGTCCATACACAAAGTCCATACACAATGGACTGTTACACTAACAGTCCATTGGGCAAAGGGGAGAGGTATGGGATGCATGCTGGGAACAGGGGAGGAGGTAGGACAACACTGGTGGTGGGAATGGTCCTAATGCATTTTAACTATGTATCTTAAATATTGCTGTGAAAGACTTGTATCACAATAAAATTATTTAAAAAAAGAAATTGAACACTTTAGACAAAACATTCTGAGCACCTCTGCATGCTTCTCCATAAAGATTTAGGTATTCATATTAATTAATTTATCACATTTGTTTGTGGATTACATGGATTTATTATTATTTAGCTTGGTGGGGAACACCCAGCAATGCTCAGGAGTTACTCTAGATTTTCTTCCCAGGATCACTCATAGAGGCGCTCAGGACCATATAGGATGCTGGGGATCGAATCTTGATTGGCTGTATTCAAGGAAAGTGACCCACCAACTATATTTAGAGCTATTTGGTTTGTTTTGGGTCTACACCAGCTATGTTCAGCTATGATTCTATCTCTGGGTTCAAGATCACTTCTGGTAGTGCTTGGAAAACTGTATGGGGTGCCAGATATAGAACCTGGGTTGACTATATGCCAATAAAAAGCACCCTCCCTGCTGTACTATCACTCTGGCCCCAGCTGGATTGTCCCATTTTACTCTTCAATTTTACATATCTTATGTGTCTTACATGTCCTATATGTCTCATGTTTTCTTTAAGGAGGCCAATAGGGATTTTTCTATCTTCATATTGTTATTACGACAGTGTTAGACAAGACTTAGTATCACTAATTGTTGATTTATTGCTTATTGTTTTCAACAACATCCTGGGTATGAATTCCTCTAAAGGCTAACCTAATCAAATGTGGATTTTATGAAAGGAGTATTTCCTGAGGTCAGTGAGTATGACTTATTCTGACTCCAGTAGTTTCCCATTTGTTTCTAATTTGCAGTCAACTGACAGCCAATATGACCTTTTCATATCTCCATGAATCGATCACCTGTTTCCCATCTGTCTCTTGCCAACTATTCCCTCTGTGTTTGAGAATGCTCGGACTTGTCTATGCTTTGTTGACAATGAAAAGCTATTAGAAGCTATTTGTTTTATGATTTTCTTCTACTTTTAAACCAACTACCAATTGCTTATTAAAAGGAGCAAAATGAAAGTTTCAGATATTCTCTGCTTATCGCTTCTGGCATGATGAGAGAAAGCAGCTCATCTTTCTGAAATGTGTAGTCACATGTTTGAATGTGGCCTCTGAGACCAGGTGACATTTCAGTTGACTCCTTCATGAATAAGATCAATTCTCAAAATTGATTTATTCAAGCTTCATTCTAACATGTGATAATTTAGAATTCAGAATAATGGAGTCTCTGGAGTCTAAGAGATGCTCTTGCTTTTCCTCTAAGTACTTTCCTTCCATTCCCTAAATGAAAGATGCCTCCATGCCATTAAAAGAATAGAGTCAGGGAGCCAGAGAGTTAGCATGGAGGTAGTGCGTTTGCTTTGCATGCAGAAGGACAATGGTTCGAATCCCAGCATCCCATATGGTTCCCTGAGCCTACCAGAAGTGATTTCTGAATGTAGAGCCAGGAGTAACTCCTGAATAATAAAAAAAAGAATAAAGAGCCAAATAGAGATATTTTCTCTAGGTGCCAGAGTGATAGCACAGTGGAAAAAATATTTGCTTTGCAATTGGTTGATTGGTGTGCAATCCCCAGCATTCCATGAGCCTGCCAGAACAAGGTGTAACCCCTGAGCACTGCTGGGGTTAAAACCAAATAAAATAAAAAATGAAATAAAGAAACAGAAATGTCTCCTTTATTTAAGAAAATCCAGGTTGCTACTTTCAGAGCAAATATGAAGTCTACTTCCTCTTACCTCATTCTCTAAAATTTAATCTCCAAATTTCCTGGTGGAAAACTTACAGGATCTCTAAGTTTTTTGTAACACTACTGTGTGAACATTAGTAAACTGAATTCCAACATACCCCTCCTAGCACCCTATCTAATGTTAATTTGATCATAATGAAAGAATCAGATCGGTGGGGAATTATCCCTGCAATCCCTGCACCCTGACAGTATATTCATTATTCTAGAACTGCACAATGAATCCCCCAAATCTATCAAATTGAATTGCAAAAGTTATCTCACATTTCCTTTTTTTTTGTTTCTGATGGGAAGAGACAGTTGTGTTGGCCACATCAGTCTGTACACCGCCTGTGCTCATACTGGCTCTGCTATGTTTGGTCCCCTGGTAGTCCTCAAAGGACAAGTGTGCTGGGGATCAAACCCAGGTTGATCACTTGTGAAACAAATGCCCTTCCTCCCTACTATACTTTCATTCCAGCCCCTGCATCTCACTGTTTCTATGACTCATTTCACTGACTCTTCTTCAAGTCTTTTATTTATTAATTTAATAATTATTATTTTAAAAAGACATTTTTGTTATAATGCCCAGGAATGAGGGTCAGAAGAACTGGCTCATGATATGAATAAAGCTCACCACAAAAAGTGGTAAGTGCAGTTAGAAAAATAACTATACTAACAACTACCATGACAATGTTAATGAGTGCGAGAAATAGAATGCCTATCTCAAATACAGGCAGGGGGCAGGGATAGAGGGAGACTGGGGGATATTGGTGGTGGGAATGTTGCACTGGTGAAAGGAGGTGTTCTTTGTATGACTGAAACCCATCTACAATCATGTTTGTAATCATGGTGTTAAAATAGACATTATTAAAAATAGAATTTATTATTATTTTAATGAATGACATTTATTAAAAAACTTTAATATTTGCAATTTGCAGTAATTCATTTTTGAATTGTATATTATTCAGGCATATATTGTTCAAGCACAAACTCCACCACTATTGTTTCCAGGTTCCTTACCTTTCTATACTCTCCAGCACTCCCATCTGCCTCATTGACAGATTATTAAGTTTGGTTATTGCACTTGGAAGTTCATACTTTTTATTTTGTTGACTGTGGTGCTTCAAGTCTCTTGTGACCATCAACAGTAATTAGAACTCAGAGTTTTATTTCTCCCTGCTAATCGCTCTTCCCCAATAAAGGCTGCTTTCTGCTCCTAGAGGCTACCTGTAGGCCTTTACCACACCAGGACTCCAAAATGACTGTTTAATTTGTTAACTCCTGACTCCAGCATTCACTGTCAAATTGACAAAATGAATAAATGTTGAAGCTAAGCAAAACAGATTAAGCCAACATTCTCAGAATTGCTTTCCTCAAGTCTTGCCCTGGCATGAGATTATTTAGGGTTAAGAAGAATGGAAGAGGTCCTGGAGATAAAGGTGATCTCTCAGAAAGCAGTCAAACATGCCTGTCCGAAAGGGTGGTGTTTTTGATGATGTGATATAATCATGAGCATGATATAGCATCACAACTGCTATATTGTATGGATTAGAAACAAGTCATTGTTCTGCCTACACTCAACAGCAGGAGTGACATGAAAATGTGAAAACAGCAGAATGTCAGGTTCAAAGTTTTCATCTTAGAACTTCAGTTTATTTACTTCAAAATAAAATTAGTGCTGGTATTTTCTCTTAGGGCTGTTCTGAGATGAATAAAAGCAAAAGTAATACCTGATTTATAACAACTGTTTAATAGGTACTGCTACCATGGTTATTGCGTTGTTGATCTCTCAACAGCTCAAGTAACATTGACAATGTTTTAGAATTAATTTATTAATTTGCTTATTTTTCTTAGCAGTTTTAATCAGAAAGCCTGAGACTGCCCCAATCTTTGGGTAAGAAAAACCTTCAAAATATTCAGGTCATAAAGAAGGGTGAGAGTGAGGAAAACAGAAGACTTTCCTTTTCTTTCTTTCTTTTTTTTTAATTAGAGTGAGCTTAGATATTTAGAAAGAACATCAACTAGGTATAGTACTTCATCCTTTACCAACTTTACTTAACATCCTAACAAAGCTAGATAATTCTCAGTCCAAAAAATGCTATGGTATCAGTATTTCAGAGTGTCTTATGGAGAATCACAGTTTAATCTCTAACATTTGTGCTGCACATTATTCTTTTACTTTTTTTGGTTTTAAGACTACTCTTTTGAGGGATAGAGCAGTGGCATAAGTCATAAGACATTTGCCTTTCGTGCGCTAACCTAGGACGGACCACGGTATGTATGATCCCCTTGTCTCAAGCCAGGAGCGATTTCTGAGGGCATAGCCAGGAGTAACCCTTGAGCATCACTGGGTGTGGCTGAAAAACCAAAAAAACCAAAAAGACTACCCTTTGGGTATTCAGGGCTTACTTCTGGGTCTGTGCACAGGAATCATTCTTTGTAGGGCTCTGGTGAGATGCGAGGGATTGAATATGGGTTGGCTGTGTGCAAGGCAAAAAAAATCCCTACCCACTCTACTATCACTTTGGCACACTTTATTCTTGTAACAGTAGAAATAACATTAAAATGGTTGATAGGGTTTTGATTTAGATTTTATTAAATATAAATTTATATAAAGTCTACATATTACATAGCTTATATTTTAATTGATCCAGCACAAGATATTTTAGAGCAATAGAGACCATTTGATGAGAGGAAAGGACCAAACATGAATTTCTACTTAACAAGAGATGCTAAGATACAATGTGGTTGTCTTCTCTATAACAAGGGCCATTTGGAAACATGTTGCTGTCTTTTTTTTTGGTTTTTGGTTTTTGGGCCACACTCGGTGACGGACCATATGGGACGCCGGAGGATAGAACCGGTCCATCCTAGTCTAGTGCTGGCAAGGCAGACACACCTTACCTCTAGTGCCACCGTGCTGGCCCCTAACATGTCTCAGTCTTGCCTTTAACTTGGTGCTTTCTTCTTTGACTTTAATTTCCTGTCCCTTTCCCACCTATTATCAGCCCTAACACCAGAACTTCATCTGATAATGATTGAGCTTCTCTTTGAAGGATCTCTGGAGAACTATCCTGAAGGAGCAGTATGGCCTTTTGCAGAAAACACAGTCACTCTCATAGATCCAGACCATGAGTGAGAAACTCACCACTGTACTCTCTATCAGAGTCCTGTTAAATTACTCTATGGGTTCTCAAGGACATACTCTTAGAAAGTGCTTTTTCTTAAATCTTTATTCTAAATTATTAAAATAGAAAATTTTTTCTGTCCATTTATTGGGGATACCATGATTTTTCAGCATCTAGCATTGTTCCTGAGCCCAATAGTAGGGCAAAAATTTTTAGTGACTAATCTACCTCTTAGAGTCACAATGGAAAGAATTGAGATGTCTTACAAACGATCTCAAATTTGGGTATGTAATAGCATTATTACCTGAAGTGGTAATTTTGTCTTGGTTGCCCCACAGTACTAAAGCATAGTAAACATACAATACCACAAAAGTGTAAACACACAACCTATTCTACAAAATATATACTGAGTTTTGGGGCTTATTTTCACTTTTTTCTTACATTTAGAACATATACACAGAGTGGAAATGGTCTAAAAGGGTAAGGAGCCTGTCTTGTCTGCGGTGGACCCAAACAGACAGAGTTTGAATTCCAACATCCCCAATGATCCCCTGAACCCCTGAGCGCCTCCCTGTGTGACCCTTAAACAAACCAACCAACAAAAGAACAAAAAAAAAACCCACCACATTTAGAACATATACAAAAATAAGGGCACAATTTTTTTTTCTTGCAGGGGGATGCCACTCAGTGTTATGTAGTGGTTACTTCTGGCTCTTTGATCAGGGATCACCACTGGTTGGTGGTCAGGATATCATATGGAGTGTGGGAATTAAACTGGGGTAGGAAGCAATTACCCTACCCTACCTGTTGTGCTATCTCTCCAGACCCAGGGATCACTTCTTTAAATAGTCATAGCTTTCTTCTGGTTTTTTACTCCCACATAAGAACCAAATGAATGAGATTTTAATTTTTTTTCTTTTGAGAATCATGTTTCTAAAGTCTAAGGAGTTTGACTGAAAACAGATTTTAAAGGTCAGCAAGATACTGAGTGAGCAAAATACCAGCTGGAAAATTCCCTTAAATATTTGGAAACTCAAGTTGATTATTTGATATTTATGTTATACTCTGTCTGTTTCTAAGATGATTTGAGATGCTCTAAAATAAAACAGAAATCAATCTAGATATAAGAAAGGAAGAAGAGAGAAATTGGAGAGTTTATAAAATAAAATGATATAAGAAAATTCAACTATAGCAATTAATTGGCATATTTAGCTCACAAATACCTTATAATTTCATCATAGATCATTTCCCCTGATGCTCTTACTTGTAGAAATGAATTATAATGAATTGTAGTTTGGAAAAAAACACTCCAATGATAGACACTTTAATGTCTAAAGCATCAAGATTTTAATGTTAATTCAAGCTCTCAAATTTGTATAGTCTTTTTTTTTAGCTAAGTATATCTATCTTATAGTGATTTGACTTATGATTTCTTTTTGTCTTTCCAATGATTTATAAACAATAGGCATTCTGTAGAAACCAGAAATATTTCTTCTCAGCATTTTCCATTTATAAAGATTTTATTTAATGATGGATTTACTGGGATGCAATCCCATGTAAACCAAAAGTTCTTTATTTTATTTATTTTTATTTTTGGTTTTGGGGCCACACCCCGTGGCACTCAGGTGTTACTCCTGGCTCTGCACTCATACATCACTCCTGGCAGGCTCTGGAGACCATATGTGAGCCTGGGATTGAATCAGGCTCTGTCCAGGATTGGCAGCTTACAAGGCAAAAGCCCTACTGTTGTGATATCACTCTGGCCTCCTCAAGGTTTTTTAGATTATTTTATTTCTCTAATCATGAAACTACTACTTACAATAAAACTACTCACACAAATGCTGGTTAGTGGAATCATTTTCATATAGCAGGGAAGGAAAGGACAATTGGGAGCATTTGTATTGATTAGTATGCCACATTATTCCACTTGACAATATTATCCTTGCGGCTCCTAAAATCAGGAAACAATGATTCTACTGGTACCACTGCAGAATATCATATTTTTGAATGCATTCCTGAGCTCTGGGCTCCGGTAGGCATATATAAAGGGATCGACAACTGCATTACACATGATTAACATGCCATTTACCTGAAAGAGGGACATGTAGCAGGCACAGTAAGGGTTATTTGGGCAGAAAGTCATTAGAAGGATATGAAGGACAAAGGGGGCCCAACAGAAAATGAAGACACCAAGCAGGATGGTGAGTGTGATGGCTCCTTTCATGTTGGTGCTGGGAAGAGTTGAAATCTTCCTGGCATGAGAACGGGCCAACAAGAACATATGCACATAAAGACACAGGATGAAGACCAACATCAGAGGGAACAGTGACGTAAAGGTGATCACTGTAGGGATATGATGGGAGAAGATGACCATGGCGATGCCACTGCCTGTGCAAGCTGCCCAGATGACCATCAGGATGACAGTGGCACGGCGCATGGTCACAATGCTGTGGTACTGCAGAGCATGGAAGATTGTGATGTAGCGGTCAGCAGCAATCACCAACAGACTGCAAATAGAGCCAAGCAGGGAGAGGATAAATAGTGTATCAATGATGTCATCTGCTGTAGTTTCAAAATTGCCACGTGGCTTGAGGTAACCCATATTTCTGACCATGATCAGGATATTTTCTAATATCTTATATAGGCTGCCCAGCATGTCGGAAATGGCCAAACTACAAATGAAAAAGTACATGGGGGATTGGAGATTCTTATTCTTGATCACTGCCACAAGGACGAATAGATTCTCCAAAGCTCCAATGATGGAGATTGTGAAAAAGATTTCTTCTGGCAAAACCACACGAGGACAGTCTGAATGGTTCCTTAGAGTATCATTGATGTTTTCATAGATATTGATGATGTGCTTCATTTTTCCAACTTGTGGTTCAGACAGAAATATTACTGGAACTTGACAGAAAGTGTACTTAATTCTTTAGAACGTTTTCTCTTTGTTATGGGTCTTGCTGGATATATGAAGTCATTTTTGACTTCAGAAGCATCTTAAAAAGGATGAAAATAACAATAGTTGTATGGCAGACTACAAAAGAAAAACAAGTCAAGTTAAGTTTAAGAAAACTCCAGGTCTTTGAAAAAAATATAAGAATTATTTTAATTCAAATTTACTGAACTCACATTTTATTTTACTCTTTATTTACAACCATTTATTGAACCCAACTTTATGTTAGTGCAATTTTGAGCTCATTAAATATAAAGACACTTCTTTGTCTTCTTTTCCTCCTCCTATTCCTCAATACATCTGCCTCTAAGATTGATTAGAATGAGAAAAAGAGTAAAAGAAATGACAGGCAGATGCAGAAACTAGAGACCACACAACAAGCCATCTTTGACTTAAAGGCAGTAGCTGCCTTCAGTGGATGGATGAACTGTTTAGATCTTTTCTCATTCAATGAATGGCCTTCCCATTGTCTTTCCAAGTCATTTCCTGACCTTTTATGTTTGGCTATCTCCATTTCAAAATTCTCTGCTGCTTCTCTCTTATCTGTCCTTTTGATGTCTTGATAACTTTAAGTGACATCATTCTTTAATAATGTTCAACCCTTTTCTGGGTATGCAAATGTCTGCCTTGCAAATCCTTACTGCTTCTCTCCTTTAACATTCCATGGAAACTTGCCTCTAAACAAAAAGGGTCTGAGGCCAGAATGATTGTACAGCGGGTAGGGCATTTGCCTTGCATGCAGTTAATCAGGTTTGATCTCAGGCATCTCATATGGTTTCCCAAGCCCGCCATGAGTGATTCCTAATGAAAAATCAGGAAGTAACCCTGAACACTGCCTGGTGTGCATCCCCCACAAAAAAGAGGGAGATCAACGCTCTAGCCACCACTAACCTTCTCATCTCTTCCACTATGGTTTCTGTGATAATAACTGTCCAATGTTATATTATTTGTAAATGTATTTCTTTTAACTTGGCAAATCCAAAAACTATTGTTGTTGCTCAAAAGCTGAACAAAAAGAGCCCCAGCTTAATATTTTTTCAATGCAAGAGGCAATGTTAAATATAATCCATTCTATTCTCTTACAATATAGAGAGTAATTGAGATTGTTTTTGCCTTTTGCTCAAAACAAAAGCTATTATAATATAGAGCCTTCTCTCCCCCAATTTTGTAGAAAAACAAACAAAATATAATCCCTAAGAGAAAAAAATAATTAATGCAGATACTTCCAAAGCCCACTTCATAATTAAATCTTCCAGTTTTGTATAAATATTAGCAGGACTATAAAATAAAGCAAACAAATCAATGATCTTCAAATAGGAAGTTCTTTTTACTTTGGTTGATTGCAAAGGAACCAAAAACACAATGATAGAGAATTGCTTCTCTGGCTTTTAATATCAATAATAGCATTACTACAAGTTAGATTCTTTGCTATTCCACCAACCACAAAGGCATGATCATCTGTCAATCATGCAAAAAATAATAATTTCAGAAAGTTATATGAAATTAAATTAAATAAGAAATCAAGTGGTAACTTTCCAAATCATTCCACAACTATCCATAATATTGATGCATCAATTAATTGCCCATAGTAGATTTGCAAACAATGGAAGATGCTGGTTGTAAGGTTAGATGGTCATTAAAATGACTCACTGAATCAATGGAAGATTATAACATCAAGTTATTCATTATGGACATTAAAGCTTTTTGATTTGTTCAGAAATTTTATAAAGTCAAATTATTTTAAGTCAAACATCTATTCTACACAATCAAATACTTGAGGATGAAGCTATAAACTGATTGGGCTTAGATTCTCTGGCTGTGGGATTATAAAAACTGCAGCAAAGTAGGTTAACTGGATACATATACTCTCAGAACCTCAGGGATTTCTGCCAGGAGTTGTCAGTACTGCTGCCAGTGGTATTGAGAGGTGGGAAGGAAGCAAAACTGGGGAATCAGGAGACTCACTAGTCAACCTGTAGCCTCCATCTCTATGCCTCCCCAATTCTATTTTCTATTCTGGAAAAAGTCCAAAGTGCTCTTCTTCTTCTACAGAGAAGCTTCCAATATTCAGGAGGACCTTATTTCAATGACAACTCTAATAACAGATAAAATACTTTAAAGATATTGCAGGGCAGTATGCGAGCAGTGATCTCTCCATAACTCACAACCTTACACCAGCAAACAGTCCTTGAATTGAATTTGATATAGGTACATTAGAACAAAGACTACCATTTGACTGCTTTTAATTTCCTTTAAGGTTTATTTGTCCTATACATTCGACTTTTTAAATTGTGTTTCCTTAAATCTTATTATTTTTCATCTCTAATAGGTCATTTTAGCTTATTTAACTACTTTTCTTTTGCCTTATTTTGCATAGTTCCTCTTTTTCATCTTTTTAACTTCAAGACTGAAACAGAGGAAAATAAATTGGCTGTTGGACAGTGTGTCTGAACAGGTATGTCCTTATTGGTTCTCTTTGAGACTTGCAGAAATATAAGAGAGCTAGCTGCATGAGAGAGATACTGAAGAAAGCATGCAGGCAGTTAACAGAATTCAGGGTAACTATGTAGACCTCAAAGTGGTGAACTGCTCACATTTTGCTTATGTGTCAATTTCAAGTGTTCATGTCTTGTTCCTGATATATCAATTAATGCCTAGAGGATTTGTCAACTTCACATCTGTCTTTTTTTTAAACACTTCAATAACTTATTTAGATGCCTGGTAACTATTGATGTCTCAGAATGTGGCCATTATTAGTTGAAGAATAATATTTCTAAAAATTTGTGTTGGGGAAGATAAATATGTAAAAAATAGCATTTTTATGATTTTTATGTGTTTGAGCTTAAATGTTTTAGTGGATGCTTTCAGCTTGAATTTTATGCAAATAGTGCTTTTGCTAAAGACTAAAACTTGCTTAACTCTTCTTTTGTAGTAATGTTGGTAAAAATGACTAATCTTCATTTTTTGTTGAAAGGGTAAGCCATTGGGTGTTTCTAAAGTCTTAGAAAATAATTTTATTAGCAAGACCATGTGTAGGACCAAAGATCTCTTGGATGGTAAAAGCTTTTAAAACAATATTGAGACCTTTAGTATAAAAGAGAAAGAAGGAAAGGGGCAGTCAACAAAGGAAGATCAGTGTTTATTCTCTGGACAAAAGAGAGATTTGGAAGCAGTTCACCTCTAGAAAGTGTGAAGGGCTGGATATCACATTCACTTTTGACCTTGAGCTCCAGGGGTAATAAGTATTATGGGATATGGCTGGAACTGAATAAATTGACTATCAAAGCTGTGATCTAAGTTTTAATTAGACAAGCTCCTTAGGACTCCAAACTAGTATGTCAAGGAACCAGGGACACTTGAACCGGTAAATTCTGGTTTAAAAGTGGACCAGTTCTTGGAAGTAAAACCTTGTGACAGTAATAAATAAGAACAGAAGTAGTTTGACTGAAGTTAACTGTCTTGTTTAGATTGGTAACCATAAGACTGTATCTTTCTTGAGGAAATTCAAGGTATGGACTCAGTCCAACAAATGTAGTGGCTTTTTACAGACTAGTTACATGGAGCGTTATATAAATTTATGGGATATTCAAGATTTTTATGGTATTGGTCTACTAGAAAAATTAGAAAATATATACCATGTTCAAAAACGTATAAGCCCAATATTATTGATGCAGAGGAAATTGAAATGTTCACTACTTTCAGGTCCCAACCACTTTGGGTCCCAACTGGTACAAATTAGAACAAAACAACAAAGTAAGTTGAGAAACATAATGAATTTTTTAGAAGTAGGTCATTTTGTAGGTCATTTTCAAGATCATTTCCTTGGACTCTGCCTTTCATCCACAGAAATATATGCTGAAATTGACTGCAGTGTGTGAGAAGTAATTAGTGTCTGCTTTGAAATCTGAAGGAAGGAAAGAAAAACAAAATGATTAAAGCAAAATAGTTTTTTTTAATTAATATTGGGAAGAATCTGACTAATGACATAATCAGATAAATAAAAATTGAATAAAAGATGAAAATGTTAATAAAGAGGTGTTGAATATCAAGATCACAGCAAAAAATATGTATATTTTTTGGTTTTGGGGTCACACCCAGCAGGACACAGGGGTTACTGCTGAATCTACACTCAGAAATTATTCGTGGCAGACTCAGGGGACCATATAGGATGCCAGGATTCTAACTACCAACCTTCTGCGTCTAAAGAAAATGACCTACCGCTGTGCTATCTCTCCGGCCCCAGCAAGAATTTAAGTTGATAATAAGTATGTTAAATTATCTTACTTAGGTTGAATAATATAGTTTGCTAATATGAATGAAAGCCACTTTCTTAGAAATCCACTATCAGGAGCCAAAATGATATAAATTAGTGAGTAGGACTTTTGCCTTACATGTGACCAACCTGAGTTTAATCCCCCATAACCTATATAGTTCCCTGCCCTTTGAGAAGTAATTCCTGAGTGCAGAGCTATAAGTAAGCTCTGGACATTTCTGGATTTTGCCCCCAAACAACAGCAACAACAAAAAGTTTCTAAAAATTTCAACACTGAAATTACTACTCTAATTAAGAGTAGGAAAGCTAGTAATAGGTTAATGCAAGAGAACGTGACAAATATTCTATTATCTTTTAAATTTTCATTTCTGTGGTGCTGAGGATAAAAGTTTGGTTTCGTACCTTCAAGGCAGATATGCTACAGAGTCAACTCATCACCAACTTGAATTGTCTTTCTTTAGAATTAAAAACCCGGGAGATAGCATGGAGGTAAGGCGTTTGTCTTTCATGCAAAAGGTCATCGGTTCGAATCCTGGTGCCCCATATGGTCCCCCATGCCTGCCAGGAGCAGTTTCTGAGCATGGAGCCAGAAGTGACCCCTGAGCACTGCCGGGTGTGACCCAAAACACCCCC
>PVKC010014733.1:9552-22048 GCA_004027635.1 Crocidura indochinensis | reverse complement strand
GGGGAACATCCTTCCCTCTCCTCTCCCCCCCCCCCATTATCCTAATCCATTTAGCAATCTCCCCGAGGCTCCCTTTTAACTATGACAACATTTTGTCATTGTCACTGTATTGGATACACAGAACAACAGTCCACTCCTCTAATGACACAAGAGCCAGTGGCAGGTCAACTCCTTTGTCCCTTCACCAGCTCCAGGGCATCTGAGCGGGTTTGGTTTCCAGCTTGACGGGTTTCAAATAATGTTCCTATAGTAACCTTATCATGCAGATTGCTACATTAACATATAGTTCATATTGTTTGGTGATTTTATTTATTTCTGGAGGGAAGAACACTTAGAGGTGGTGCTCAGGGATTACTCCTGGCTCTGTGCTTAGGTAAATCCTATGTGGTGTGGGGATTGAGTTGGGTCAGGCAAGTTTGGAAGGCAACTTGCTTGCTATACTATCTCTCGGTCCCAAGGTTTGCCTTTGATAAATAACCATGCTTAAGAAGTGGACTGACACTCATCCCACAACACTTGCTGAAAAGGTTCTGGGACAGGGCTAGAGGCAGCCCCAGTTCTGGCTCTTTTCCACAGGATCCACTGAGAGCTGAACTGGGTTGGGACCCATCCAGCTGGGCTGAGCTGGTAGTACTCTGTGCTGCTCTGCACATGTGCAAACACAGGCTGAAATTTGGGTTCACAAAACTGACTCAAATCTCTCACTGAATGTGTGGCATGCCATTGTTTCCTAGGTCCCTTTCATGGCGTTGTTAGCTGGCTAATTCAGAGCGAACTGGCCCGGGAAACCTCACTGAGAGAAAAGGCCTCCCTCTCCCTCCTCTCAAAGGCAGCTATTTAACCGTGACCATGACTGCAGTATCCAGAGCACAAAGCCGGCCTGCGGATTCTTGCCCACCTCAGACTTCCGCAGCTGGGAGAGAACCTTACTCTTGGTGCTGGAATTCGTATAATTACTTCTCTTTTAATCTGCTGGATGACCCGACAGACTTGCAGGAAACGGCATTTTTGAGCCCCGATGGTCTGGCACTAAGATTATTTGGAGCTGTTACAAAGCCTATTTCAAAAGCATTGCTAGATTCAACAGCCCCATGTATGTTGGAAGGAAAAAAGCTTGGAAGGGTTCTGATCTCCATACCTCACCCCCCACCCCAATCCTGAAACCTGAAGCTTCAAAAGGAGCTAAAACAACAACAAACAACTCCCAAACCAAAAAATCTCTAAACCAAGCCGACAAATCTTTTATAAAGGCTCATAAGTGGTTCTAGCAAGAATCCACTGAGGCAGACAACAAAAGAAAGAGGCTGTGTGAGCTGGTGGAACAAAAGGTTGCACTGGGCTGCCACCAGCTCACCACACCAGGCCTTTGTCTGCAGGGGGCCTCTGCCTCTGGTTACAGCCCCAAAAGCAAGAAAGCCTGCTCCATCCCAAAATCCCAGCTCATCAGAAGACTAGGCATCTCAAATTTTCTTCTCACCTCCACTATAGTTTCCAGCCACTTTTCCTAAAGATGACTTATTAAAAATGGAAAACCTATAGTAAACACTTCTTGTAATGAAAGCTGGCCCAGTTCTGCCCTAGACAAAGACCTAAGAAAGAGGTTTTAAACCACTCCCAGGGGAAAAACAGCAACAACAACAACAACAAAACTTTAGTAAAATGGCAATAGGGCTTGTGTAGGAAGAAATTGAAAAAGAACAAAAATGTCCAGACAGGAAAGAATATAAATTTTTTAAGTACTTTTTTTTTTTTTTTGGCCACACCTGTTTGATACTCAGGGGTTACTCCTGGCTAAGCGCTCAGAAATCGCCCCTGGCTTGGGGGGACCATATGGGACGCTGGGGGATCGAACCGCGGACCTTCCTTGGCTAGTGCTTGCAAGGCAGACCTCTAGCGCCACCTCTCGGGCCCCATGGAAAGAATGTAAATTTTTAAGAACCAAGGCTACACTCAGGGGTTACTCTTGTCTCTATGCTCAGAAATCGATCCTGGGAGACTCGGGGGACGATATGGGATGCCGGGATTTGAACCACTGTCCTTCTGCATGCAAGGCAAACACCCTACCTCCATGCCATCTCTGGGGGGGGGGGGGCTACACTCAGTTCTTAAGAAAGAAGCCCCAGACAGAGCACGAAATGAATGAAATTCAAAGTGAAAGCAGATGAATCACAATGGCAAATGCTGCTTTCTGGCTACTCTCAAGTTTTTCCAAGCCACCTGGCTAGGTGAGTGATAATTAGCTCCCAGGTCTTAATGTCAGAGATACAATGTGCAATGCTCCCTTGTTGGCATCAATATGCTATCTTATAATCAGAGTGATCTATTAGTGAAGAACCCCTTAACATCTGGTGAAGACCCGCCCACGTCAGACTAACACAGAGAGAATCTTCAACAGGCCCCAGGGACCTGGGCCATGCCCTTGGCTTTCCAGCTGTGGAAAAAGTCCATGGAAGGGAGGTAGAAGTTCAAGGTCATGTGGTTAATTAAAGCCAGAGGCTGGAGTTGACTCCATCCTGGAACTCCTTGGTGTTGTTTAACCTGGACTGTTCTATAGGGATGCAATCTGAAAAAGTTTCTGCATTATCTATCATTTATACTTTATAAATGATATAATTATCTACATTTGATAACTGACAATTATTTTTATAATATTAATTTATCCATTCCCCACACTACCAAATGCTCAGAGCTGTTCACTGACCCATAGGTCTAAGAAACTATATGGTGACACAGGCATCTTAATAGAGCTTAAAAAAAAAATTGGGGCCCGGGAGATAGCATGGAGGTAAGGCGTTTGCCTTTCATGCAAAAGGTCATTGGTTCGAATCCGGGTGCCCCATATGGTCCCCCATGCCTGCCAGGAGCAATTTCTGAGCATGGAGCCAGGTGTAACTCCTGAGCACTGCCGGGTGTGACCCAAAAACCAAAACAAAAAAAATTTTAAGGCCAAACCAGAGCACTGAGCAAGTGAGGCAATCCAGAAGATAAAACTCTTACACATCAGGATTTTGTCATCATGGGCCATTCTTCTAAAAAGCTATTTCCTAATTGTGTGTCTTTCTTTGTTTGTTTGTTTGTTTGAATTTTGTTTTGGGGCCACACCTGGGAATGCTCAGGAGTTACTTTTGGCTCTACACCTAGGAATTACTCCTTGAGGTGTTCAACGGACCATGTGGGATGCTGATGATCGAATCCTGTGGAAGGCAAAAACCCTTCTTGATTTATTATCCTTCTGACCCGCCTCTATTTTAAAAAAGAAAGCTGGTTTAGGGCCACAAAGTTAGTATGAAGTTACTTGCCTTGCAAATGGCCCACCTGGATTCGATCCCCTGCATCTCATATGTTCCCCCAAGCACAGCCAGGAGTGATCCCTGAGCACTGCCAGGTATGAACCTAATACCCCCCCAAAAATCTGGTTTCATTTAAGGATAAGTTATGCTAGGTACACAGAGGAAAATTCTGGAACTATAAACCCACTCACCCAAATCCTGAAACTCTACAATAGGAGAAAACAGTTGCACGGAGGTTTGCTTGCCAATGTTTGAAAAGCATTTCTTGCAAACAGTAAGAGAGAATCAATCAGTTCTGTCTGACTTATAGAAAGACTTCTATCATGCATTTCCAAATCAGACCATTAAGATGATGATTTTCTGTGCTATCTTGGAGGCAAAAATGTGGAAAGAACTAAGAAAACAGGGCAGAAAAAGAAAAATAACTTCAAAACTTAAGTCCCCCTCCTTCCACTGGCTCCATACCACCACCACCACCACACCCCCCTCCCCCCCAGTGGGAATTCAAGGAGACAGAAGCAGCAGAGAAAGATTTCAAAAATCTCACAGGCTCTTTGAAGTGTTCTAATCTTCTAATCCCATCCAAACATGGAATTCAGCGTCAGGCTCCAGTACAGTTGAGAGGCCCCTTTAGGAGGTGAGTGGCTGGGAGGTGGTAAAAGCACCCCACCCCCAGCCCAAGCTATCCTGGGGCTTTGCAGCCCCTTAGATTTCCCTCACTCGGTGCACAGAAGGGTAACGCGTAGCCTAGCAACTGCCGACCCTTTCCTCTGCTGATGTGCTACAATCCTAACCCTGGCAAGAGCTGAGCACAAATTAGCTGGCACTGCCTTTGGGATTAATCTGCAGCCTCACCACAGCAGTCCATACCCCACTGGGATCCCTCTACCTTAACATCTTATCCCTGTCCTCCCTCCTCCCCCCTCTCCAACCCAGAGAGGAGGAAGGCACGAGGAGGCCCTAGAGCTCTCTCTCCTATCTAGACTCCAGGAAATCCAGGAAAGATGGCCCAATAGTCTGGGATGGGAAGGTTTGTTAGTGTACGCAATTGGAACTCCCGAGGCCTAGGGGGAAGGATATGATGTCTACTGGGCTCTTCTGGGAGCTTCTATACCTCATTCCTTTACTCAACCCTAGATAGGAATCAGCCATCACTTGATATAAGAGCCCTGCTCTGAGTTACAACAAATGCTCCCTCTCCACACAATGTGGTATCATGTTTTTATTGCTCATCTGATTTTACCAGAAGGGGACATAATGCACCGTGCTTCAAACAGAATCACAATTTTATGCCCCACAGATATTACAGCACTAAATGACTACAGGGAAGATACAACTCAAAGTCAGAGAGGCCGACCTGCAGCTCACTGATTGACCACTCTCACCTGCCCTGTTTTTTTTTTTGTTTGTTTGTTTTAGTATTGTTTTGGGGGCTTTTGTTTTGTTTTTGAAAGGAGATGCAGGGGATGTTTGGGACCACACTCTGCAGTGCTTAGGGCTTATCCCAGGCTCTGAGCTCAGAAATCACTTCTGGTGATTTCTGGTGAGGGACCATATAAGGTGCAGAGATAAAATTCGAATCAACCAAGTGTTAGGCAAGTGATATCTCCCTAGGCCCTCACTTGCCCTGATTATCTTCACGCATCCTTTAGGCATTAGACACCTGGATACAGATTTAGAAGGTCTTTGGAGCCTTTGTGCTACACCTGGAAGTGCTCAAGAGATACTCCAGATTTTGTCTTCAGGAGTCACTCCTGTTAATGCTCATGAGATAATATGCAGTGCTGGTGCTGATGCTTGGATCAAAATGACTGAACATGCAAGGAAGGTAAGAGCCTTTCTTAGCCCCTGTACTGTCCAGCTGAGCTCCTAATCAGAAATGCTAGGATGGGCTAGGATAGAAATACTAGGAAGACAGACACTAAGATCCATTCAGACCTATAGGTCAGAGATCTCTTTAAAGTGGACATGCACATAAACATCTTCACACTCACATAAATTCCCCAAGTCATCCCTTTAAATAGTGAAAGTGAAAAAGGGAGTGTGTGAGAGGGTGTGTGTGTGTGTGTGTATGAGAGAGAGAAAGCATGAGAGGGAGTGAGAGAAGAGAGAGGCAGAGAAAGAGAAAAATAGGCATAAAGAAAGAGAGGAAGAGAGAGAAGAGTGGGGGAAAGAGAGCGGGAGAGGGGAGAGAGAGAGAGAGAGATATCAAGGACATGGGGCCAGAGAGATAACAATGAAGCTGTTTGAAATAGGCATAAGAAAGAGAGGAAGAGAGAGAGAAGGAGAGAGGGGGAAAGAGAGCAGGAGAGAGCGGGAGAGAGAGCGTGAGAGAGAGTGGGAGAGAGAGAGAGATCAAGGAGGACATGGGGCCAGAGAGATAACATGAAGCTGTTTGCCTTGCATTCAGAAGGCTCGAATCCCGGCATCCCATATGGTCCCATGAGCCTACCACGACCGATTTCTGAGCATAGAGCCAGGAGTAACCCCTGAGCACTGCCGGGTATGACCCAAAAACAAAACAAAACAAAACAAAACAAAAAAAAAGAAATCTAGGAGGACCAAGAGAAATGATTTACAAAGCTCTAACCAGATTCAAACTTGTTTAGAAGCAAGGAATAATCTTCAGAATGTCTCAGTGGGTCCTTGAGGAGTATCCCCTGAGCCACCAAAAAAGTACTATCACTTCTCACTACAGAGAAAGCCCTGCTAGACAGAAGCCACAAACTGTTTTCTTCCCAGTTAATGTGACTCAACTCAAATGACAGATACTCGTGAATGAAATGCTAAGGTGCCAAGAATGCATAACAGCTCATTCTGGGAATCATTTAGCTTAAAATTCATCACTAAACATAAAAGGTTTACATTTTGTCAAGGAAAAAACCTTAAGTTATAGAGTAAGGGGAGTATAATTGCTGAGCACAGCCTGAGGGAATTCACAGAAGGACACATGCAATTTCTGAAACGTAACATAGGATAATTTTTTCAAGGACCACTGCAATTTACACACTAAATTCTAGAGTACAGCTTAAATATTACAGTCAAGTAAATCACAGTAAAGCTTTACAGCCTACTCCAAAAGATATGAGATATAGTGAGGAGGGACAGAAACACATCATCAGTACAGACTGGAAC
Source organism: Crocidura indochinensis (assembly GCA_004027635.1). Lineage (NCBI taxonomy): Eukaryota > Metazoa > Chordata > Mammalia > Eulipotyphla > Soricidae > Crocidura > Crocidura indochinensis. The sequence continues at coordinate 15,623 of PVKC010014733.1, read as the reverse complement.
AGATTCTGATATAGTTGCCTTGTTGGTTTAGGATCACACCTTTGCTGCAATAAGACTACAGTTTGGACGTAGATACAAGTTGGGTCTCTTAGAAGGAGGAACATAATATTTATGTTTTAGTTCACAAATTCCAATCAATGTTGCAGTGATTGCTAAATGACTAAGTTCTACTAGTTTTTGTCCTGCATCTTCTATCATCTGGTTGAGAAGGAAGAAATGTCCTAATCTGGGCTGGCACAGGTGCACATAAAAGCAACCGGCCTAAATACTTGGAAATATGAAAGTGAATGTATCATAGTGAGCTATGGTTGGAATAATGCAGGTGAATACTGTGCCTAAGAGGCAGCACCTGAACTCCAAACATGATGTCTGCTATGCTGAACACTGATTATAAACATTACCATATATCCAAGTTAATAAGTGCAACAAGTTAGAATTTTGTACACACCAAGTTTAATTTCAGCTAAAGTAAAGCTAGCATCTACTACCAAATAATGGGAAGATGGAAATAAAAAAGGGAAGATACGAAAAGTACCTCTGCTTTCTGCTGAGAACCAAAACATTTCCTAGACATGTCACTGATATTTGGAAATGTCAGACCCACTGGAGAATAAAATAGTGGCACAGCTCACGGGCACAGATCAATCAACAAGTATGCATGTGGGGCGGGCAGCTCTGGAGAGCTCAAAAAGACTCACGCCCTCCACTGAAGATATTCACCATTCCAAAATCCAAAAACTAAACCTGAAACCTCATTTTTTTAAAAGGAACTCATTTGGGAGAGATAAGACAGAAGGTAAGGCCTTGCATGCAGTGGCTTGGGCCATGACCAGTTCAATCCCTGGGCACTACATATGATGGCCCAGCATAGCCAGGAGTGATTTCTTAAAGAGATAGGACTGGGTGTAGCCCCCAAACAAAACAAACCTCATTTGGCAGCAAAACAAATCAGGCCTCAACAGGTGGTAAAATACAACAAAGCAGGGGCCCGGGAGATAGCATGGAGGTAAGGCGTTTGCCTTTCATGCAAAAGGTCATCGGTTCTAATCCCGGTGCCCCATATGGTCCCCCGTGCCTGCCAGGAGCAATTTCTGAGCATGGAGCCAGGAGTAACCCCTAAGCACTGCCGGGTCTGACCCAAAAACCAAAAAAAAAAAAAAATACAACAAAGCAGAATCACTTGTTCTATTTATTCTACTTAATAGGAATATGTTTCCATTTCCTGCTGAAAAATTAAGTTTCAGCATAGCTGCTGACCCTAGACCCCTTTAGGGGTGTTATATGTACAAATACACACCCTATTGCCTTCTAAAAATGTTTTGAATTTTAAAACACATCTAGGCCTCAGGGTTTCAGATTAAAGGAAGAGATTGTAGTTTCTATAACAGGATGGTGTAAACCCTCGACAAAGGTTACTAAAGGCCTCAGAGAGTCAAATTACCTTGTGGTTGGTTTATTCAACCAACTTCCTAAACAAGCCAGAGGGCAACATTTATTTGGTAACATTGTTAGAACTGGGAATTCCATTACTCAGGGGCCCCACTACATGCTAAAATTTGTTTTCATACCTTCACGTAATCCAGAGTTTGGTCCAGAAGATGCTGATCCCTAAAAAGACAAAACAAACACAGATACATTGAGAACATGCATTCTAAGGCAGCGTAAAACATATCTGATATTATTTCACCCAGTTCCTCCAAATTATTAAGTAGGACCCACCTTCCAGATAGCACTTAGGGCAGCGAGAAAAGAAAATTAGAACCAAGGCTGGTGCCTGTCAATAGGAACATAGGGGGAGGAGATAGGGTACCACTATGACCTCATTCCCGAAGCCCCACAGTGTTTCTGTCAGCTTCAGGCTCCATATGCTAGACTTTTTTCACCTGAGGACTCCAGATTTACTTGAACATAAAAAAAAAAAAAAAAAAAAAAAAAAAAAAAAGAGCCTGTGGATCCTAAAGCAGAGAGCAAGAAGAGCAGTGGGTGGGGCAAGGAAAATGAACCGACCAATCAACATGCAGTGATTGGATGGACAGCGGTGCCACGCTCACGTGAGAAACTGGAGGCTCGGGTTGGAGGGGCAGCTGCCCCAATGTGACAGGGTCCCCAGGTGCATGAGAGCAGAAGCTGTATCCAGTCCTGCCTCTCTCCTTATTTTCATTTTCTCCTTGCCTTTTGCTGCTTCTGTATGATGGGGCTGCACAAGCAGCAGGGTTCACACCTCTGTTGTCACGTATGGGACATTCTAGTTGATTCCTTGATGGAATCAACTCTCATTGCTGACTTTATGCTTGCAGGGGCTGTTTTACCACTGAGCTACCTACCCCACAGCTATGCTTCCCAGCACAACTGTCTCTTTTATTTGTTTTGTTTTGCTTTGTTTTGGGGCCATACCCATTGACGTTCAGGTGTTACTCCTGGCTATGCACTCAGAAATCGCTCCTGGCTTGTGGAGACCCTATGGGATGCTGAGGGATGGAACCACAGTCTGTCCTAGGCTAGCATTTGCAAGGCAGACGCCTTACCTCTAGCGCCACTGCTCTGGCCTTAACTGTCTCTTTTTTTTGGTTTTGAATTTGGGTCATGCCTGGTAGTGCTCAAAGACGACTCCTCCTGGTTTTGTGCTCACGGATCACTCCTGTTGGGGCTCAGAAGATGGAACTGGAGTATATAAGTCAAGGGACTTATATCCTGTACTATATCCTCAGCCCAACATTCTCCTTTCTGTGTTTTATTTTGCTCTCCACTCCATCCGAACTACTTCTGTCAACTCATCTTCATGTTTTAGGAAGGGAAAGTTGCCCTGCACAAAGCTAGTCCTGGCCTGGAGTGGGGGTTGGATATACCTTGGGTCTGCAGGTAGAGCTTGTGCAGAGGCAGAGAAGTCCCTCCCAGGCAAACAGATTAGTTCTGCAATAAGTTCCTTTGCAGCACTGAAGAATTTGAGCAGAGTTTATACTCACAATTCTTTTGGACGCATGCCCATCAAAGTGGGCAATAAATCAGCCTTTTGGAGTCTTAAAGCCAGGCATACTTGTTGCCTAAGCTGGTTCTGGCTTCATCAGACATTACCCCCTGAGTAACAAGCTGTCTCCTATGCCAAGTCAGTAATCTGAGGGGCTCCCCCTTTGCTGCTGCACTCGGAACTTTGTGTGCATGTCACTACAGACACAAACCCATGCATGCTTTCATAAACCCATGCAGCTAGTGAGACCAGGCCCAGAAGCAGAGTCTTGGGGGTTATGACACCTCTCATATGCCCATAGGGCACTGCAGCTCAGTGTGTGACCCTGGCATGTGTGATCATGGCAACAAAAATAGTAATGGCAACAAAAATAGTAACGGCAAAACAATAGTACAGTGGATAAGGTGCTTGTTTTGCACATGGTCAGCCCAGGTTCATTCCTTGGCATTCCTTTTGGTCCTCCAAATCCACCAGGAATGTTCCATGAGTGCAGTACTAGAAGTAAGTCTTGAGCACTGCCATATGTGCTTCCCCACCACATGAGCACAAATAATAACAATGACAAAGAGAAAAGAGAGGGAAATAATATAATCAAAATGTTTAAGAAAGAAATTTGGCTGGTGACAAAAACCAGCATCTAGGCTCTGTTGCTCATGAAATCTTAACTGACAGTCCTTGTCAATTAACTGAATTAACATTTTAGCCTCCTAGATATTCAATTCTATATTAGTCATGTGGTCCAGTGGCCTGATCCTGCGTGGACAAAGGATGTTAGAACCACTGTATTCCTTTTTTTTTAACTTTTAAATTTCTATTTTTTTCTTTAAAGTAAAATGACCATTTTTCAGTTACAAAGTTGTTCATGGGGGCCAGAGCAATAGAACAGCGATAGTGCATTTGCCTTGCATGTGGCTGACCCAGGACAAACCTCGGTTTGATCCCCGGCATCTCATATAGTTCCCCAAGCCAGGAGTGATTTCTGAGCACATAGCCAAGAGTAACCCCTGAGCGTCACATGGTGTGACCCCAAAACCAAAAACCAAAAAAAAAAAACAGTTAAAATAAAAACAAACTTGTTTATACTTGAGTTTCAGGCATACAAAGTAGAACACCAGTGCACATTTTCCATCTTTCCACATTGTCCACATTTTTTTTTTTTTTTTTTTTGGTTTTTGGGTCACACCCGTCAGTGCTCAGGGGTTGCTCCTGGCTCCATGCTCAGAAATTGCTCCTGGCAGGCACAGGGGACCATATGGGGCACCGGAATTCAAACCGATGACCTTTTGCATGAAAGGCAAACGCCTTACCTCCATGCTATTTCCCGGGCCCCGAAATGGTGACATTTTTATAAACCTGTAAATATTTATATTAATAGAAGAAAACTGAATGATCTTATCTACTTTTTTTGGAGGGGGGTCACACCCGGCAGTGCTCAGGGGTTACTCCTGGCTCCATGCTCAGAAATTGCTCCTGGCAGGCACGGGGGACCATGTGGGGCACTGGGATTTGAACCGATGTCCTTTTGCATGAAAGTCAAACGCCTTACCTCCATGCTATCTCCCAGGCCCCGATCTTATCTACTTTTACATTTAAAAGATCATCAAAGATGGGGCCCGGGAGATAGCATGGAGGTAAGGCATTTGCCTTTCATGCAAAAGGTCATCGGTTCGAATCCCGGTGCCCCATATGGTCCCCCGTGCCTGCCAGGAGCAATTTCTGAGCATGGAGCCAGGAGTAACCCCTGAGCACTGCAGGGTGTGACCCCCCCCAAAAAAAAAAAAAAAAGATCATCAAAGGACTGTAGGAACATATGATCTGCAGGAAAGAGCCCTAAGTTTGATCCTTGACACTCTGAGCATTGCTGGAAGTAGAATCTGCCTTAGCGCTACTAAGTGTGGTACAAGAAACCAAAAGCAAAAACCAAAACATAAAAAGTATTGTAAACATGTCTTAGTAGAAACAATAAAGAAAATCCATCTGGGCACAGATATGGAATTACAATAGGGAGAGATCTTTGATGGACTTTACAAATAACTATGGATATTTTTCTTCAAGAACATGAGACGGGAGAGACTGCATGAAGGTAGGGTGTTTGCCTTGCATGCAGAAGGATGATGGTTTGAATCCTGTCATCCCATATGGTCCCCTGAGCCTGCCAGGAGCAATTTCTGAGCATACAGCCAGAATAACCCCTGAGTGCCACTGGTTGTGACACAAAAACCAGAAAGAAAAAACAAAAAACAACAAACAAACAAACAAAAAAGAAGTGGTCTATATACTCCCCAAAGCATTGTACAGATTTTGCAATTCCTCTAATGATACCCATAATATTCTTTAAAGAAGTGGATGGATCAAGCACTCCTGAAATTCATTTGGAACAATAAACACCCACAAAATAGCTAAAGCAAGTCTTAGGAAAAAGAAGATGGGAAGCATCATTTTCCCCAACTTTAAATTGTACTACAAAGCAATAGTCATTATAACAGCACGGTATTGGAATAAAGACTGACACTCGGGCCAGAGAGATAGCATGAAGATAGAGCATTTGCCTTGCATGCAGACGGAGAGTGGTTCGAATTCCAGGATCCCATATGGATCCCCGAGCCTGCCAGGAGTGATTTCTGAGTGTAGACCCAGGATTAACCCGAGTGCTGCTGGGTGTGACCCAAAAACAAAACAAAACAAAACAAAACAAAACAAAACAAAAAAAGAGACTGACCCTCATATCAATGGGATAGACTTTTATTGATTCAGCTGAAGCAATAAAACAGTGACTAGGGAGTCTCCTTTATATACAGTTGACCTGGATTCAATCCCCAGAATGACTTATGGTGAGCAATGCCAGGAGTAATTCCTGAGTTCGAAGAAATGAGTAACCCTGGGCACTGCCACGTGTGCTCCACCCCACAGAAAAAGAAATCACACTTATTAATATCATCACTGATGTCATCAAAATTTCCAAAAAACTTCTGGAAATTGCCAAGATTATGGTAGGGAATGTATATTTTCTAAATCTCAATTTCTTGAAAGTTTAAGTTTCCTTCCTGGCAACTAATACTGTCAAATATTTTCTTTTTCTTTTTTTTTTTTTTTTGGTTTTTGGGTC
>PVKC010014732.1:0-21964 GCA_004027635.1 Crocidura indochinensis | reverse complement strand
AACAGGCACGTTGAGAGCCAAACGCGAGAAGCTAGCTGCACAATGAGGGAGGATCCAGCTCTCTCTCCGGCGGGCGGGCGTGCTTGCGATCCAGTTTCTTCTCGGGCTTGGCGGAGAGCCGGTAGGAAGGTGGGTGCTCTCTCGGAGTAGAGGCACCTTCCCTGCCCTGCCGAGGCCCCGGGAGAAGCTTGCCGTGCTCAGGCAGAATGGTTCCTGGTCCCAGTGCCTGGTCCCGTCTCAGCCCTTTTCTCCCGGATTAGCTGGCTTCGGTCGGGACTCTGGGCGCGGGAGCCTGCAGCGCCTCTTCTCCTAGGGTCCGCTGTCGAGGTGCCTGACTTGCCAGGACTGGGAGAAATGGTTCTCTTCCAACTCAGCAGCCGAGGATTATTATCAGGTCCTGTCCCTAAAGGAAGGAGGGAAGGAGGTCCTCCTTTTTTCTGCCTTTGGGCTGCATCTTCTGAGCTTCAGCTGTGCGGGGAGGTTTTTATGCTTGAAGCCTGTGGGGTGGCTCAAAGTCAGGGAGAGCTTAGAAGTTAGGGGCTGAGGGGTGCATTTGAGAACACCTTGCCTCCCACCTTTTTATTAAAAAATTTTTTTCGGTGCCTTTTGTGTAACCTCATTGTTATGTGACAGCCCCCTGTTAGCACAAAGCTGGGGTAAGTAGACTGAAGTCTTAATAAAATAGTGCTCACAAGTTTTACCGTGGTGAAGGCCTGAAAATGGGGTGTAGTCAGAAATGTAGATGTGCTTCTGCTTACAGTTGCAAGAGAAATCTCTCCGAGACTTGTCAAAAGACATTTTGGGGTGGTTTTTTTTTCCTGTTTAAAAAAAATAATAAAAACCATCACTGTGTGCTTCTTCAAATGGGGATTGAAAGGAAGGTCAGGCTAGACTCTCGTTTTTTTCCCTGCTTACTGCATTTGCCTTAAAGTACTCTGAAAGAATTGGAGTGTGGTCTTTGGAAAGAAAGGGCTTTGCTGACATGGAAGACAAAACAAGCTATTTGCAAGATTTGGAAAGTTAGGTGCCTGGGTTCAGAAGTGGAATGTGACACTCTTCTGATTAGCTTAACACTCCACCCCACCCCCCAAGATCCCCTAGAATCTTGCCTGGAGTCCTGTTGAGTGATTCCTTTGAATAGGCCCCCTCTCCCCTAGAAGAGGGCTTATATGGGTGGGAGAAGAGGGAGGCTGTTATGGAGAAAGTCTTTTTGAAGCGCCAGGCTATTGAAATGCAGGGATTCTGGCCTGCTCTCCTTGCAGATGGGCTAGCTTGTGTTTTATGTCTGGCTCCATATAATCTGCCTCAGCACCCCTATGGCCCCACATCTCACTTAACTTCTCATTTCTTTTATTATAAGCTGATGATTGAGTGGCAGATTCACACACACCACTGTGCCTTTGAGAAAAAATACTGTGAATTCAAAGGTCTGAATCATTAGGCAAAGCGTATTTAGACCCACAAATCCTTTGCCACTTTCATTAACTGAAATGAAAATGTATCCCCTCCATCAGAGATGACCTGAAATTGAGACTTTGAGATCTTCCCCTAAAAGGGAAGAATATTTTTATTTATTTTTCCTTTGTTTTTGTTTGGGGCCACTCCTCTTGATGCTTAGGGCTTACTCCTTGACTTACACCACTTTATGCTCTCAGAAATCACTACTGGCTCTGCACACTTTGGAGACAATATGTGATGCCAGTGATTGAAACCAGGTCAGCTGCATGGAAGCCAAGCATACCCTATCCAGTATAGTCTCATGCTGGCCCCTCTTTTGCTTTTCTTCTTAAGTAAACCTCTGCAATTCCTGAATGGAGATCCAATATGGGAGTTACTTGCTTACTCATACACTTTGGGGCTTTCTTGGCTCCATCCTTGAGACTGCTTCTGCTCTGCATTGTCTTGGCATTTTGACAGCAGGCTTACTTTACTGCCTGTCACAGGCAAAGTGTGCATTGTCATTACAAATTCATGAAGCCTGAGTATTTCTGGGTGGATGCTGCAAATTAGTCATTATACAGCAGGCTGCTGACCCCAGAGCACTTTCTCCCACCATTCATCCCCACTGTGGAAAGGCTGTTAGGAAACACGGATTCAAAGCAAAGCAGGCCAGGAGTTCTGGGTTCTGATACTATTCAGGACTCAGCCCTGAATGCCAAGCAGAGGAAATGCGAGACCAGATTCTGTCTGACCCTCCCAAACAACCATGCCTGCGTTTCCACACTCTTCTGACTTTTGATTTTTTATGACTATTTGAAATAATTATAAGTAAGTGTATGCTTGGAGAGATTTTATAGACCATAAAAAGAACAAATAAGCCCAGTAAGTTTAGCGGAAAGTTCTTGCACTGTCATTTACTGTCCTTGTAAGAGCATTCGTTCGATACTGAATGATCATGACCAAGTTTTATTTTCTCACTTTGTGCTTACTGCAATTCTAATTAAAAAGGGGTGGGGGGAGGGTAATGATAGAATACTTATCTTTTTCAGGACAGTAAGTTCTATAAGAATTTAGACATGGGGGTTTGAGGAAAGAGTCTATCCATACCCTCCTGGGTTTTATGCTAGTTGCATGTGCTCTGGCCAGAGCCACCTATGGTGTATGTTTTCTCCTGGCCTTGATTTTCCCTTTAAAATCTTTAAAATGGCACTAATGCCTTTCACAGGGTGAATTTTTGCGAGTTGTTTTTGTTTGGTTTTGTGATTTTTTTGGTGGGGGTAAGAATAGCTGGAAATGCAGGAAATGGAGCTACTTTTGTTAGCTTTGGAATAATCAAGCATAAAGTAAGAGTGTTGTGTGAATATTACGATAGCTACAACAGTAAGTGTGTAGCTAAAAAAATTATTTACCTAGTGTAATCTTATCTGTCTTGACTTAACCCTAGTATTTTGGCTTTTCCTGAATTTGATCAATAATTTTTAAAAATTGTAAGAGTGGGGTGGCTACCCGCTTGCAAAACTGTCACCCCCTCATTTTTCCTACCACCCACATTTTTCTCTCCCGTGAGAATCAGAAAATCACAGGTGACTTAATTCAGATTTAAAATCAATTTGCTACTGAAAGGGATAAAATAAATCTTTGAGATACTGGGGTGGGCTTTAAGTCTTTATCAGATGAAGTCCTAAATCTTGATATTATCGCAAAGTTTATTATGCCCACATATTGAAATAATTATATTTGATAATGCTCTGCTGAGTCTGATTTGTAGAGTGAATTGTAAATGCTTGCATGCCTGGAGAGGATGGATTTATTTTAGAATGACCTCCTTGTTCCTTGGATGATGTCCCAAGGCTTGATGTGGCTCAGTAAGCCCTGACCCCCTCATTCAGAACCTCTTAAACTGGCTCACAGGTTGTAGAGCTCTAGGGTGGGGTTCACAAAAACATCTTAAAAATTGTTTTTGAAATAAGTCTCTGGTTTCATATCAGTAAAGGTTTGATATTTATATTTAGTACTGTGCTCATATAGTCAGTGTCACGTGAAAATATTTTCAGGTGAAAATAGGTCACAATGGTCAAAGTTTAAGAAGCCCTGGTTTGGAGACCATTTAAGGATGTTTAATATAAAGGTGTTAGAGTCCATTTCTATAAAATTGGAGGTGAATGACACAGCCTTTTCTCTTCCTTGATTTTATTGTTCTCGGTGAGATTCGACGACAGAAATTATATGCTAGGTAGAACAGAAATGCTAAGTTATTTGCGGCACAGAATTTTGAGGAATTTGATTCATTTTTTGTCTGGGAGGCTAGTGACAAAAATGTTAGAAAAAAGACTTATAACAATGGTATTATCTCGACTTATTTTTTTTAGCTTTCCTTAATAATTTAATTTATATAAATTGTTGCTCTAAAGAGGAAGATCAAGTTTCTAAGTATTAAGAATTCTAGGGGCCCGGGAGATAGCATGGAGGTAAGGCGTTTGCCTTTCATGCAAAAGGTCATCGGTTCGAATCCCGGTGCCCCATATGGTCCCCCGTGCCTGCCAGGAGCAATTTCTGAGCATGGAGCCACTAGTAACCCCTGAACACTGCTGGGTGTGACCCAAAAACCAAAAAAATAAAAAATAAAAAGAATTCTAGGGGATGGAAAAAGAGTTAAGTGGGTAGGGCATTTTCCTTGCACATGGCTGACTTGATTTCAATACCCTAAAACTCCTATACTCCCCTGAGCACAACAGGTGTGATGCCCCCTTCCAAATATTCTGTGCCTTAAGCATTAGGTTTTATTTCTAAGAACACCATATACACAACACTCCCTGCAGAATGTCATCTTCCTGTCCTTTTGTCCTATATATCTGGGCTGCTTGGGAACTTTTTGTGGGGTGGGGGTGGAAATCCAAACTTGGTCAAAGGAATTTTCTTCTCTTTTTTAATTATGTATTTTTTTTGAAGGCCCAGAGGAGTGAGTCAAACCCCTGGCCAAGACTTCTCTGAGCCACCACATAGCCCCTCCTCCAATTTGCCAGAGAATATGGAAACTAGGAGATGGAACATCATTTATTTATAGTTCCTTACTGAGCATCCCTCAGGAAATGCTGCATGCATTTTTCTCTCCATATTTTGACCCTGTTACCATAATAGCATCTTTCTAGAATTTAGGGGTTCCCCCCCCCCCGCCCACACACACACACACCCATTTTATATAGCAGCACAGAGGTCTTGTCTGCTCTTGTGTATAGGCAGTGGTTTCCAAAACGGATAACTTGAGTTATACATGTTTAACAGAACCCAAGGAAGTCTCTTCAGAATTATCCACAGCGGTGCAATGAAAATAGTTAATTTCTCCTCTCTCTAGCATTATCCTGGAGCCTGCCCATGGCTTTGTTTTCTCTTGCTATGGTGCCTTTGTAAAGTAGCTGAGTGTACTTCTCCCTGTGGCTACATGAAAGGGAAGGACTATGGAGGCCCACACCAGTCTGCTTCTGTAGGCTATGTGTGAGACTGCAGAGAACAGACAAGTTCCCAGAGGAGAAGGGCTTCTCCTCCTGGCATGCTGGGACTCTAAAAAGTCTGAAATCAGTTCCTTATCTTCTCCCCCACAGGCCACTGCCAGCAGCCGGCCCAGTGCCGGATCCAGAAGTGCACCACGGACTTTGTGTCCCTGACCGCGCACCTGAACTCTGCCCTCGACGGTTTCCACTCCGAGTTTTGCAAGGCCCTTCGTGCCTATGCGGGGTGCACACAGCGGACATCCAAAGCCTGTCGGGGCAACCTCGTGTACCACTCTGCCGTGCTGGGTATCAGCGACCTCATGAGCCAGAGGAACTGTTCCAAGGATGGGCCCACATCCTCCACTGACCCAGAGGTGACCCATGATCCCTGTAACTATCACAGCCCCGAGGGGGCCAGAGAACACAGAGAAGGGGATGAGAGCACCCCCAATTACCTTTTTTGTGGCTTGTTTGGAGATCCTCACCTTAGGACTTTCAAGGATCACTTCCAGACCTGCAAAGTGGAAGGGGCCTGGCCACTCATAGACAATAATTATCTGTCAGTCCAAGTGACAAATGTACCGGTGGTCCCCGGATCCAGTGCTACTGCTACCAATAAGGCAAGTATCCGCCTCACTTCCTCCTCCTGCTGTTCTGGCTCCTCCACTTCAGAGGTGTGGTGGTACAGAGGACCTGTTTCTGAAGGAACATCCTGGGGGTCCTCTTGGGAAGCAGTTAAGAGAGCTGATAAAGGGAAAAAAAAAATGAACATTATTGTTTTGGAAGAAAGTGCCCTCTAGAATCCTCAGGCTTGTATAACATGGGGCTTTAAATTCCAATAGGCAGGCCTCTGAAACAATGAAAAGTGAGCCAGCCGTGAGGGTGAATTTTTTCGGGGAGAGGAGGGCTTGTTTCATGGAAAACTACAGGCCCTGTTTTTGGTTTTCATTTGCATTCCTCCTCTTTGGAGTGTGAGACTCCTTAAAGTCGTCCTCAGTGTGGCCTTTGTCGGGTAACTAGAGCCTGTAGGTGTTCTGAATCAGGAACACCTTCAGAGAAGGTCTTTGGTTGGAGACTTAGAAGTCCTAGTAGAAGGCATTGCCAGGAGCCAGGCGTTGAGACAGGCAAGCCCACAATGGTGTCATTGCTGACTTCATGCTATCAAGAGTTCCAGTGGGCTGCAGCAAGCAGTGGTGTCTGTGGAACCCCTTCTTGTCTTGGCTTTGCCTTGCCTGCCGATCAGTGCCTGTAACCTCCCTGTTGTACTGAAGAAAGTGTTTTCTTAGCCAGCCTGAGTGCCAGTGTCTTCACCAAGAAGGTGGCAAGAATCTATGAATCAGTGTGAGAGGTCAAAAGGGCTTTCCACAGAGTTTTGTTCCTTTAACCATCCCCTTCCCTACCTAGAAGTCACACGCAAATTATTTCACTGTGCTTCATTTCCTTGTTTCTTGTAGCTCCACTCAAATTAGGTTTTTAGATTAAAATGAAACTCAAATCAAGCTGGTGTCACTTTTCTTGGTGTCCCAGAGCACCAACTGCCCCTTCCTACCCCTCCAGATCTGCATTCAGATGGTTTCATTTGCCATTTTGTAGTGGGAATTTTATAGCCCCTCTAGAAAGAGCGGGAGACACCAGAGTTGTCAGAAATTGGAGAGGCCAAGTCATTCATCTGAACAGAGATTCAACAAAGATTGCTCTGAACAGTACTACGTTGGTCCAGACAGCCGAGGAGAACTCCAAAATGGTTTACACTTCAACTGCCAATGCAAACCCAGTCTTGTCTTTTGCCTGTCCAAATCCTGTAGCTCAAACTTTCCCTGTTATTTTTTTTTTGGAAGGATGCAAATAATTCCTCTGAACTGTATACTAAAATATTTTCTGTCATTTAACAAAGTTTCGTAGTTCCAGAGTTGAAAGAAATGCTCCAGCCACATTATCTGCCACACCTGACAGGGGAGGGCAGGACTGGGATGCAAAGCCTGAGCGCAGGCTTCATAGTTACATAACAGTAACTGAGTGACACTAAGTAACCTTCAGTAGCCCTGATACCACCCCAAAAAGTAAAGTCCCACGGGGAATGGAGAAAGTTGCTGATAGTTGTATAGGTATCTACAGGTTTTCAGAGATAACCTTTTAGCAATCCTAAATGTATTGTGTGTAGCATTCTGTCCGTGAATGAGAGCCCTGCCAGGAAGGAATCCCTGCACCGGGCCAGTTGAGGCACCACAACCAAACAAAGAACAGAAAGAAAAATAACTACATGGGTTCTTTTTGCTGGCTCATTCTTATTTTTTCCTTGGCTCACAGTACAAGTCACTTGTGACTTGTGTTTGGTGCTCAACCTTCCCAGTCCGACTTTTGACAAATCTTGGTGAATAGTATATGAGGGTTATAAAATAAAAGAGTTGACACAAGAAGCACCTGTTTTCAGCTGTGGTTGAATCGCTCCCAGGTTTTAATAAGTAGAATGCATATCTTCGTTTTCTCTCTTAACTTGGTGGGGAATCAAAGGTTTTTACTCATCCCCAAAACAAGGGGTAAAGGAGAAGGGAGGGCGCACTGATGGCTGATGTCCTCTGGCATCAGTTCGACTGTTCCCCACATCTGGTGGCCATACTGTGCAATAACAAATTATTCGTGGCTTTGTGACCTCAAGTAGCTGTTTTCCTTCCTTTTTCTGTAACTCTGTAGCCTGCAAAGCATCTGTAGGTTTGTTCACCATGGAATGCTCATCTCCCTGCTGGCATAACTTGTACAAAACAAAGTTCTAAAATTTTGCCATGCATTTGCCTCTAACCAAGACCTAATTAGAAGCTTCAGAAATTCTCAGCAATGAACATTAGTATGAAAATAAAGATAATTAGTAATATAAGATTTTTCAGAAAGTATATATGAGATTATTTCTCATAGAATTCTAATTCCTCCCCCCCTTGATGTCTAATGAAATACTTAAAGAAATCTTTTGATTTTTTTAACACATTTTGTTTCTGCTGGGACCATATCCAATGGACATTTGGGCGAGGTAGCAATGGGGTCAGACTGTAGTCCAGACTGGTTCTGTCCCAAGCCTTTAGGCCATCAGTACTACTGCCATTGGTCCTTGGGTACAGGGCATCAGGATTTGGGGACAGGCCAGATCTCTTCACCTATGTGCCTTGAGAAACCAGCCACTTCCTTCCCAGAGAGACAAAGCAGAACAGGGAAGGTAAAAGTGAAGCTATTTGTGCTTCAAGAGGCAAAAACAGCTGGCCACACCTTTTCCATTTCCCACATGTTTCCTGTGGCTTTCGCCCTGGTTGTCTGTTTTCTCTCATCCCTTCTGGGAAACTGAGACCTTGGTTGTGGGATACAGAGAGGGGTTTCTTGGGCATTTGTGGGCCTTACCCATATGCAGATTGCAGATACCTCTAGGGGAGACCGATCTGGTTTGTTACTCTTCTGGAGACTGTAGGAACCAGTTAATGAGAAGGAGAGGCTGGTGTTAGGCTGCCAGTGGTGTCATGTAAGAAAGAAAAGCACTAAGTCTGAGCCCAACCCAGAAATCAACACAATTACCTGGTGGCATGTGTAATTCAGTGGCCCCAGATTCTACATGCTCTTTGCCTTTCTTTCATCACCATTTATTTCCTCCCTCTGCTTCTAAGGAAACTCAAGAAACTTCTGGAAGTCCAGAGGTGGTTTGGAGAATAGATTCTGCAGTTTCTCCTTGGATTCTTCACTTTGTTTCCCTGGTATAGACATTAAAATCTCCAGTCTTTCAAGTACAGTGAAGAAGTGCTTTTTCCAGAAAGCTTCAGGAATGTTTTATTGCACCGTGAAATTATGGGAGTGTTCTTAAGCATTCTTGTGTACAAGTGATTGGCTATTTTCACTCTGTTTTTCCTTGTATTTTAAGAGCTATTCCTGTCATTTTTCTATCACTCTTTTTCTTATCCTTCACTTCAGTGTGTTAACAGAATTAGAAGCAGTTGGAGAGATTAGACGTGATGGCAGATCCTTTTATAGACCCACCACAGACTTTATGTCCTTTTTAGCTGCTTGTGTTGAAATTAGCCGGTTACCCCCGGCCTACAGTTGGGCCTCTCTGTGCCCTAAGAGTCTAGGAGAGGCCTTGCTTATGTGGCATGTGTGTAGCTTTTTATATTTCCTAATCGTTTTCTTCACCAGGTTCGAACCCTAAGCTAGGGCCTCAGAAAGACGCAGCGTAGCTCTGAACCAGTTGCAGACTTTGCAGTTCTGTTCTTGTTGGTTGTCTAGCAGTTAGGATATGACACTGCGGTGCTTTCCCTGCTCCTGAGCACCCCTGCTCATAAGCCTAACTTCACTTTCTAAAGAAGAAACAATTCTGTGGGCACACCAACCACCAGGCATGTGGGCAAGTAGAACGGTGTTCTGGGTCATTCTCTTGTTGGTTACAAAGTCAGGATCAGATAAGCTTGTGATATGAAGGCTTTCAACTGTCATTTTAAGCCTATCTTGACATCAGAGTTTGGAAATGTGGCCTGATTTAACCTCGGGCCTATTTTTCTTTTTTGAGTAGCCAGTTTTATGACCTGTTATGTTTTCATTCTCTTTATTAAAAAGATGTGTGTGTCACATTGGCACTTAAGGAGAATCTTCAAGATACTGCTGGCAGATATGTTTTAATCCCATGCTTTTTTGGGTTTGGTTTTGGTTTTTGGTCCTTGGGTGTTTTGCTTTGTTCTTTGTTTTTTTGCCACACCCTACAATTCAGGTGTTAGTTACTTCCTAGCTCTGCACTCTGGAATCACTCCTGGCAGGTTCAGAAAACCATCTGGGATACCAGGGATTGAACCGAGGTCTGCTACTCACAAAGCAAACGCCCTACCTGCTGTCCTGTAGGGTCCCACAAGCTGCTTCTAAGTGCTGCCACTTAGCCACTTGTCTCCAATGTCAAGGAGGGTTAGAAGAGAGGCCTAGATTGAAGGGCTGTGAGCTGGAACACAGGTCGTGGAAATGTTGACACTTTATCCCTGTGCTTACTGTCTCCCAGGCCACCACATTCTGTCCTGATATTGTCTCACCTACACTTCCTCCTTCCCTCACCTCTTCACGGTTTCTTAGAACCGCTTGCCATAGCTGTTGAAAGGTCAGAAAGCCAGGTGAAAGATGGACTGTGCCTGCCTCTGGCTCACTAGTAGCAGGATAAGTCTATTTTGGGGGGCCCTGTCTCATCTTGAGAGCTCGTGGAAACAAGTCTGATGCCGAACAGAGTTGTGCAGAGCAGCAGGAACTGGCAGGAGCTCCTGGTGGGCCTTGTTCTTATTTGTCCTTTTTTGCTTCCTGCACAACTCTTGTTTGTACTGGATTGTACTGTCTTCGGCCCAGGAACTACTCAATTTTGCTTCTTATAATTTTAGCGAATTGCCTGGAGGTGGAAGGATTTTCAGTGGCACGTGCTGGGAGGTGGGAGGCCGGAAAGGAAAGAGAAAGTATTCACTGAGCCATTTTGTAAAATGACTGGCCTGCCTTGCTAGTCTTTACTCTGTACTCTCCAGACAGGCCTTGTCCGTGCCCATTGAAATACTCAAGGGAGTGAGTCTTGGACCCACTTTGAATTCTTTGGGGTAAAGAGAGACAGACAGTGCTATTTGGTGGCCTTTTAAACACTGTAATGCCTAGTTTGCATGTGTATGTTTTTAGGTTCTTGTGTTTTGGACCTTCATCACTTTGCTTTTCCCTCTCTGTCACAGATTTGTTGTAAAGAGGTATTAAGGGTGCAGGGGGGGCTTCAGAATTCCCCATCTGCAAATGAACCCAAGGCCTGCCTCAGCCAAGCTGGTCTCTGCTGCTTTAAAACAAGTCCACACTCCTCACCGTTTAAACCAGAGGCTCGAGGCCAAGTCTGATACACAGCTGAGAGTTAGAACTTGTTTTTCTGTCACACTTCCAAATCTCTCTCTCTGCCTTGTTCACTTTTCTTTGCGTCAACATTTTGAGAGGAAGGGGCAAGAAGGAAACATTGGTGCTTTCTTTGTTGGCTGCAATTAATGCTAAGCAAACAGTTTTGCTGGTGCGGAATGTGGCATGTAAAAAGAATTACCTCCAATGTCGAACAATGGAAAATGCTACCTTAACCCATTTTGTCTTTATTTATTTTGACTGCAGTAGAACTTGCTCTTCCACTGTTTTGGTGTTCTGGTGGGTGGGGTGATTTAAGGACTTTCTTAACTGCTTAACTTGTCAGTAAATGGAAACTTATGGGTGAGAGCCATAGTAAAGTGGGTAGAAAAGTTGCGCTACTCATAGCTGACCCGGGTTTGATTTCTGGCACAAATATGGTCCCCCATGCCTGCCATGAGTGATCCCTAAACACAGAGCCAGGAGTCAGCCCTGAGCACGACCAGGTGTGGCCCTTAAACCAAAACAAACAAACAAACCTGTCTGTAAGTGAAAATTCCCCAGTGTAGCTAACATCTTCTTTCATCCAGCCACTTTACCAGGTGTGCTGCTGCTTATGTTTTTAGAAAGAACTTGGGGTGACGCTAGAACAGATGCTGCCCCACGGCTAGAGGACCTCTCTGCTCCCCAGTTAGCTAGTGGTCATTTGGAGCCAGAATTCTTGCTCCCTGTTCTGATTTCCTTTTGCTGTTGGAACTTGTCATGTATACTGGGCAGAGGCCACTGGCCACATTCAAATCTGGACTTCACTCTGTTGTGTCTTTGTCCCTGAGCAATACAGGGGAGACCGGTGCAAGTGCCGGAAGGTGCCTGTCAGGCAGACAGTGGTGGCTGGTTTTGTCACTGGCTGCTGGAGGCATGTGGACCTCGCTTCTGAGCCCCTTTGTTCCTGAGTCAGTTTGAAAAATAAAAATAGGGGCTGGAGAGATAGCATGGAGATAGTGCATTTGCCTTGCATGCAGAAGGATGGTTGTTTGAATTCTGGCATCCCATATGGTCCCCCAAGCCTGCCAGAGGCGATTTGTGAGCATAGAGCCAGATGTAATCCCTGAGCATTGCCAGATGTGACCCAAAAACCAAAAAATAGGGGCCAGCGAGGTGGCACTAGAGGTAAGGTGTCTGCCTTGCAAGCGCTAGCCAAGGAAAGATCCCTACCACGGTTCGATCCCCCTGCATCCCATATGGTTCCCCCAAGCCTGGGGCAATTTCTGAGTGCTTAGCTAGGAGTAACCCCTGATCATCAAACGGGTGTGGGCTGAAAAAACGAAAATAATAAGAAGAATAATAATAAATGGGCTGCAGCACCCCAACTGTATGTACCCATAGGTGGCAACATCTGGATATATCATGAAACCCTCCAAAGTCGTGTGTTCATTCTGTGAGTTGCCTCCCCTGTGTGAGAAATAAATGGGTTGGAGAACCTTAGGTTGGAGATGCCCATGGGTTTGAGGAACTGCCACACTCAACCCCCAGCATGGAGGGACTGATAACAGTCCTAGACTCTTGGCAACCTAGAGCTTGCCCATGGCTCAGTCTATGTGTCTCCAAACAGCCAGGACCCACACATAGCTGCTCAGATGGAAATATGACTTAGTGTTAAGGAGTTGCAGGAGCTCTGTGAGCCTGGCTATAAGGGACCCCCCACACACACACACACTCACTCGAGGCAGGCTCTTTCCAGCCTGCCTTTGTCCATGTGCACAGAAACCAGTCTCTGGAAGTGGATTGCATCCCATCCCTCATGAGTGTTGTATTCTGAATGGCTGCTCACACCTATGTTCATCAGTTTCCCTGTCAGAATGCGTTTTTCTCTGGATTGTCCTGGTGGCCTCACTATACTCTTTCCTTCTGCCCTGGAGCTTCCTTCCCAGTCCCCTGCCAAGTACCCTCCAGTTCCACTGAGGCCGCCCCCCCTCATCAGCTAGTTCCTGGAGGGTCCCCTCAACCACTCTGGGGGACTTGAACCCAGCAGCGCAGGTAGCTGCAGCCCTCCAGTCCCCACTTGGTATGGCAGGCTGGGTCAGTACTGCAGAGAGGGGCCTCAGGACAAGGTGCCTTTGTGGGTGATTGGAAGCTTTTCATCTGGCTCTAACAGGGCTACATGGTTTCTAGTCACTCCCCTGCCTTTGTCATCTGCCTGTCCCATGACAAACATTTGAGAAAAGATAGTTCCTTGCCTCTTAACTCTGCATCCGTGGAAGCAAGTATTCATGTTCCCTTTCTAGATGAGCCAGGTTGTGAAGTGACGCTAGGTAACCTAAGATTCCCAGTGGTGTGGATTATGTCCCAAGCCATCAGTTTCAGGGGCAGCCACTCAGAAAGGCCCTCTCTGAAGCTACTCACCATCCCCCTGGCCCACCCAGGGGAGGCCTGCTGGCCACATGGAGTAGTGACTTCTGGAAACAGAGAGGGGTTCTTCCAGGGGCCTCTCCTCTGCACCTTCCCAGGTTTGGGTTTTTCACACTGAAAACTAGCTCACATCAAGTTTGGGTCCTGGAAAGCCAGGCACAGGGCTTTCATTCGGGTTTCCAACCCGGAGTCCCTTGTTAGAGTCCAGTTCTGGTCTTTGATAATTCCAGCCAAAGTCCTGCAGCAGAGCCTAGAGTGGCCAGTTAAACACCTATAATGTTTGTTCTGAAATACAATAGGCACAAGTAGGTAAGTGCACCACCTCTTAAGGAAATGTCCGGGGCGGGGGGGCGGGGGGGGCATGTTTTTCTCTGAAGCCTGGCTATACTGAGACTGGGAAGAGCTGTCTGCGTTTCACAGGCCTTTTGGTGGCCACTTATTTGCTTTATTTTTATTGAGTCTCGCTTCTTTTTCTTCCCTGATGGGAAAGGGGAGGCAGGAGCCATGCCATTTTGACATTTCACAGCAATCCTTGAAGCCCTGCTTCCTTTCCAGTGTTGAAAAGTTGATTTGTACTTGCTATCTCTCTCTCTAATAGACCTTGTGGGTGGTGAAGATATCGGGAGTGAGACATTAAAAATGAACGAGGAGGACTAAAGTAGTTTGTCTGAGGTGGGGGAGGTTTAACAAAAGGCATTGATGTTTTAAATGCACAGAAATGCCATCCATCAATAATAAATGGGATGGATGTGCCAAATTGAGTTATTACAGCATATGGATCCGATCGTGGGGGGTTGGGGCATGGCCTTTTTCTTGAATCATTTGTTTGAGAGCTTTAGAATACAGTTTTTAGGGTCCCTGTTTTTCACACTTGAATAGTTGCTAACTGGAAACATAACACTTTTGGAATGTCCCAAAGTTCTGATTACATTTTCAGTGGGGCTTTTTGTTTCTTTAGTTAGAGTTATTAAAGTGAACCAACTGTGTTTTGTTTTTTTTTTTTTAAGAGGAAGATAATCTGACAATGTGTTTCAGCTTCTTCCATAGCTGAGTATTTGCTTTTAGGAGCTGTCTGTAAGGTGAAGTTGCATTACACAATTCCATAGAACTAAGTGTCTCACCTTGTTCCGTACCAGGTATCCCTTCAGTACTTGCTTAAACTGCAGGAGACAAGCCACTCAGAAAGGGCCTCTCTTTCTCTGAAATGGGCTCCTCCTCCACTTCCTCCTCATGTTTTCATATCTTGCTACCGTGCTGCCTAAGAAATTAGATCAAAGTCTACAGGGGAATTGGGCCATTTTCTGTGACAGTGAAGAGGAAGTTTGAGTTTAAGTTGATGTTGTAGCAGTGTGGGAGTTTGAGGCACAGATAATGGCAGGTGGGGGATTATTTGAAATGCGCCCCACATTGGAGTGTGCTTTACTGAGGCTTGTGGTTGCTAAAATAGGTGGGACCATCTCCCATCCCCAACTTTCCTTTCCTCTGGGTACTTATCTGGGGTTAGATTACTCTACTTTGTGGTCCCAACAAAACCACTTTCTCTTTTTTCCCTAAAGTGAACGGAAAAGAACTTGGCTCTTTTCAGACAATGCCTAGTTGGTATCAGTGTTGGGCTCCTTACATTAGACATGCTTAGCTATTGTGGAAGTTTCATGTCAGAGTGTGACTTCCCATTGATGAGGTATTGGGTACATGAAAAGTCCTTTTATTTTTTGATTTTTGGGGCCACAGCCAATGATGCTCAGGGGTTACTCCTGGTTATGCACTCAGAAATCACTCCTGGCTTGGGGGACCATATGTGACAGGGATAGAACTGAGGTCCGTCCTAGGTCAGCCATACTCAAGGCAAGTGCCCCATACTGTTCCGGCCTCGCTTTTTGTTGTTGTTGTTGTTGTTGTTGTTGTTTGGTTTTGGTTTTTGGGTCACACCCGGTGGCGCTCAGGTGTTACTCCTGGTTCTGCCCTTAGAAATTGCTCCTGGCAGACTGGGGGGTGGAGCAGGCATATGGGATGCCAGGAATTGATCTGGGGCCCATCCTGCATTGGCCTTGTGCAAGGCAAAAGCTCTCTCACTGTGTTATCTCTCAGGCACCTGTTTTTTTTTTCATCTTGAGGGTATGAAAAGTTCTTACTGCCTTGTAGTACAAGCTCAATACTGCCCTCTGTCAGGTTGCACTGACCTCAATCAGATGTGAAGTTGACTTGAATTCATCTTTGTCCCTCAAAGGGATTCTTGCTGGCCTTAGAAACCACTTGTCAAGCTGACTTTAGAGCCACCAAATAAATCTGTTTCATAGTCTCCTTAGATATCTAGCACCAGACCTCCATGCCCTGTGGAAGGCCCTATGGTTGGATTCAAAAAGAAATGTTCTGAAATCATCCACTGCCAAACCTTCTGTGGATTGTTAGGTGTTGAAATGTGAGAAGGCTGGATGGATGAATTAGGAAGGGAGCAACCAGGCCGTCTGGTCTCCTCGTCCATTGTTTGGCTTCAGTGGCAGCTGCAAACAATGGACATGAGTTTAACCAGTGGCCACAGCGCAGCTGGTTCGGATCTGGCTTTCCAACTGGCTGAAGTCAAATGAAGTGGCAGGAAAATTCCAGTCAAGTCACACCAGTGGGAACATATGGAATTAAACTGCGAGCAAATGTGGGCGGGGTGGGGGAGCAGCAGTAAAGGTGAGGCTGGTAGTGGCTGACAAGGGTCTGTTGTTCAGATTAGACCGCAGGACTCTGACGTCGCCAGCCCCCTCGCTTGTCCACTGGCCCCTGGAGGTTTTTTTGTTTGGTTTTGCTTCTTGGAGGATAAACAAGCTGTCGCCTCCGTTACTGATGGTGGCACACATCTCACAGTGCAGTCCCGGTTCTTGGAGGGGGCCATTCTCCCCCTTGTGTAACCCAGAGATCCCAGTCCATGGGGTCCTTCCCTGATGCCTATACCTGGGTCAGCATACTGGGAGGTCCTTTGTGTCATTGCAGCCAAGTCAGGGGCACGGGCTCTCAGCCTTTTTCCTTTCCGGGGCTTGTCTGTGTGACCCAGGACTGGCGCATGACTAGGGACAACCCGGCATGTGTCTCAGTCTCTACCTATGACTAGGTCCCATTCTGAGCGCCTACAGGTTCATCTTTCAGGCGGAGGGCTTTGCCCCTCTGGAGAGCAAATCCTAAGTTCCTGAGACATGGGTATCTGGTCTGCGTTACTGGAATTACCAGGAAGCCCCTCACCCCACACACATTCTCCCTCCCTTGAGAACCTAAAATGTCTCTGCACACAGAAGGGAGTGGCAGATCCCTTCTGCCACTCCAGTGCCACTGGAGGTCCTAGGTTGGGACATCAAAGGCCCATCTAGGAATCACCCGGTAAGCGCAAGGGTCATGGAGCCTTTCTAGGTTCTTTGTTCTTCAACCATTGTAAGGTTGGTGTTGATGTCTTGGGACACAGACAGGAGGTGACTGGTGAATAGATGGCCCCAGAGAAAAGCCAGGGCCCAGTATCTGAGTTCCGAGCCTGGTGGTCACGCCGCATCCGACCTTTGGGGTCTGGGGGTACAGCAGAGCTCAGGCAGCACAGCCTTCCCTACTCACCGTGTGACCCTCCCTTGCAGGTGACCGTCATCTTCAAGGCCCACGGCGCATGCACGGAACAGAAGGTGTACCAAGCAGTGACGGACGACGTGCCGGCTGCCTTCATGGACGGCAGTGCCGGCGGCACCAGTGTCCGCGTTGAAGCACGGGAGGGGGGCCGTGTGGCCCTTCACGCACGCCACCTCGCCAGCACTGTGCTGGTGCGCCAGCTGGGCCGCTACCTGACACTGGCTGTGCGCATGCCCGCCGCGCTGGCTTTGGCCCACGATGACAGCCACGACCTGCAGCTTTGCGTGAGCGGCTGCCCTGCAGCTGAGCGTATCGCTGACGGCCCAGGCACGGCGCAGGGCCCCGCAGGCTTCACGCTGCAGAGCGCCCGCGCACGCTGTGGGGACACCATGCCACAGCGAGACATATACTTCCAGTCGTGTGTCTTCGACCTGCTCACCACCGGCGATACCAACTTCTCAGCTGCCGCGCTCAGCGCTCTGGCGGACGTGAGGTTGCTGCACCCACGCCGTGAGCGCTGGCACCTGCCCCCTCGCAGTGGTCACGCAGAGCCCCCACAGCTGTGGGTGGGCGCCGGACTGCTGGCGATCATCTTGGCCCTGGCACTGTAGGGCCACGCCATACCCAGCTCCAACTCCGACTTGCCCTAAGGGATTGCGCTCCCTGAGCAAAGGCGCATGGACCTGACCCTTCCCGGACTCTCACACCACCCTGCTTTGCGCGGGGCTTCCCCTCTGGCTCCACCCGTTCTGTTTGGCCGTTTCGTGAAATGTTTTATAATGCCCCTACCCGGGGGCCTGTTAGAAAGCACTTTATTTTTTATATATTAAATATTTATGTGTGTACCTGGTTAGTATGTACCATACGTAGGCGCAGCCCATCCCCAGGGTCACTACTGGGATCCCTTCCTGCTCCCTCTCACCCATTCTAGCCATCCCTTGTCCCCCGTCTTCAGCCTGTTCTGCACTGGAAAGATGAGCTGAGCTGACACCCCACATAGGGGCACCCCCAGGTTGAGCACCGTGGCTCCGGTTGAGGGCAAGCATGTATTCGGGCAAATCCTACCAAACTACTGTTTCTCCAAGTCCAGGGGGCCACAATACCTGGCATCTCGCCAGCCCCCAGAGCCATACACCGTTGCCATCCCAGCTACCCATTTAGATAATGGCCTACCCTCTTTTAGTTCTCTGCTACGGTGAGCAAACAGTCTTGCGATCTTGATTTGTCAGGGGCGCCCCTTTTCAGTCCTTGCCCTCGACTGCTGGGGTCCTATTGGTAGAGATGGGTTTTCTTGAGACCCAAATGGGTCGCTGGCATTAGCATTCGGCCTGTGCTGTCAGTCAGGTCTGCACTGCGGACAATCCCAGGTCCCGTGGTGTACCCAAGTCCACGTAGTCTAGGAAAGTCGGGCTGCTGCCAGGGCTCAGAAATGCCCCCTCTTATCCATACAGCCTGGTGAAATATCCTTAGGGGTCAAAGTATCTTCTTGTATCTTCCATCCTGTTGGCCTTCCCTTATGAAAGGAGAACAAGGATTGCAGAAGGGAAGAAGACTCTTTCCAAGGGTTCTTAATGTATAGGCTAGGGTAAGGTTTTCATTGTCTCTGGAAGGGAATCCACCGTTCTGAACTTGATTCTAGTTTCCATTGGTGCAAACTGAAGCTAGTGAACTTAGCTTTACCATTGTAAAGTAAACATCTGAATTCCTTAGTCATGAAGGAATTAGCTCAGGACTATGCTTAGTTGTAGCCAGAGTTTTTGTTTTCCTTTTGCCTTGTCTCTCTCATCAGTTGGTGATTCTGACCCAGCCAGAGGCCCAGGCTGGCAAGGAAAGAGGGTGAGACTCAGTGATCCTCCACCATGCAGAGTGCTAATAAGCACCCCTACTCCCTCTCCATAGCAGAGAGTCATCCCACCAAGAAGGGAGAGATCTATCCACATCCTAGTTGCAAATCAAGGTTCAGTGCCCAGCAAGTTGGAGCCTAAACCCATGATGTCTTTCTAGAAACTGAACAGGGCTACCCAGGACTGTTAGCTCTGAGCTCTGACTGCTTTGGTTCACCTCTGGAACAATGTGCCAGGCTCTGAAGCTGTGACGAGCCAAGAGTTTTCTTTTATAAATTGAATAGAACAAAGAAGGAAAAATAGGATATTTCTAACCACTATTTTTGTGCAACTAGTATTCAGAGTGATATAAAAACAGTAGTAGAATCCGATTCCGATTGTAGGGGCATTTTATATGATTAAAATCCCTTTCCCTGTCCAGGTGGGCAAAAGATCTCTCTGCTACTTAAGAATATTGGCTGTTTGTCTCCTGGTGTTTTAGTTAGGAAGGATGCATAAGCATCATCCTGGAGCACTAGTATTTGTTCCAGTGTGTTCTCCCACTCTTGGTGGCCCTGTACCATGTTGGCAATTCCCACAGGCATCTTTCCAAAATGCAGATATTTCTCTTGATAAAGAACAAATTGATTTTTCTCCTGTTTCTTTTCTAGGATTTGTAGAGAAACTACTCCTTGGTTCTCAAAACTTTTCTCAATCAGAAGTATTTGGTGTTTGTACCCACCCATGGGCAAGCTGCTCAAAGGCCTCCTGGAAAATACTTAAGACTTAGAGGAGAAACACTGGTTTTCACAGATGCTCCACATGGCTGTCTTTAAAAGACTCAGTATTTTTTTTTCCCACCTTTTCTAATGCTTGTAACCCCACCCCTGTGTTGTCGAGTCTTTGCAAAGAAACCTTTAGATGTGGTTCATAGGTATATGAATAAGTATCTGTGTAAAACAGTGAGTGTGCAGTGTGTAAATACTTTAAATTATTATGCTAGAAAAATAAAATGACATGCCATGCTGTGGAACATTTGTCCTGTGTTTATAGTGACACCTGCTGGTAGGAGGTTAAAAAAAAAAAGGAGCAGACCGAGTTATCTCATCACTGGAGATATTGCACCACCAGCCCACAAACTCACCACTGCTCACACAATTGCAGTTAAGTTTTCCTCTTTGAATTTGAGCAGTTGTGAACAAACCAGTATTTCTGTAATCACGAATATGTCTTTATTAACAGATGGAGTCATAGACCCAAGAATCTGCACTTTGCTTCTTTGAAAGCAGCATGAACCCTGTGTGTTGTTTATGCTTCCTGGTTGGGAGATTCTGGGGAACAGGATTTTCTGGGTTTAGAAATTTGGGGATCTCCTGAAATGTGACTTTTGTTCAGGATAATGCTCAGAGAAACCCAGATAGAATATTTCTGTCTATCCTGAACCTCCTGTAGAAAATAGAGACAAGAAAGAGAAATCCTTAATAGACTTGGATTTGCCCAGATAGATAAAGACCTCTTGGTTCTTAAGATTTTTTTCCCCAAATTAGGAAAGTTGGGAGAAATTGCACAGAGGCACTATGAAAAAGTCAACATGGAAGAAAGTTCATGAAAGGGTGTTGAAAGAACTGGAAAGGAGGAAATACCAAAGTTAAGGGTAAAAGTGATGGGAACAAAAAGTTAGTTAATAAGTAGAGACCTAAAAATTAGGCAGCCTTGCAGTATTTATGAAGAAAAACAGAGGTGGGAGGGGGAATAATCTCAATTAGAATTTTCCAAAGGAACAATAGAATGTATTATCAGTAGGTACTAGTAAATAATAAGATGATGGATGGATGGATAGATACATAGGTACATGGATTGCCTAGGCATAAAGAATACAAAGGCCTGAGCAGGGGAATGAGAAGGGTTAATTGATGGTCTGACCACCAATGGTCCAGGTGCTATGACATCAGAGAGCAGAAGAGAAACATTCAGCTTGAGAAGAAGGAAAGAACGTTCCTCCCTCATTTGTTTTCTTTCTTCTTTCAGGTCATTTGTTTTCTTTCTTCTTTCAGGCCTCATGAATTGGATGGAGAGAACCTCATTGGTAAGGGTTCTCTACCATGCCAAATCAATTCTAAGCTTTTCGGAAACATTTTCAAACACACTCAGAAGCAATGTTTGACCAGCTCTGTAGACATCCCTTAGTCAAGTTGCTGTAAAATATAAGCCACCATTCACTTTGTAGCTAAACACAAAGCTTACACTCTATTTTCCGCTAATGTGATTGGCTGAGGCACTTTTTTGTTTTTTTTTGTTTTGACCCACACCGGTTTGATGCTCAGGGGTTACTCCTGGCTAAGTTCTCAGAAATTGCCCCTGGCTTGGAAGGGACCACATGGGACACTGGGGGATCGAACCTTCTCTAGCGCCAGACACCTTGCTCTAGTGCTCAGACACCTGGCTCTAGCGCCATAATGTGATTGGCTGAGGCACTTTTTAAGTAACTTACTGTCAACTAAAATAAATCCAGTTATCAGGGCATGGGAGATAGCAATGGAGGTAAGGCAAAAGGTCATCGGTTCGAATCCCGGTGCCCCATATGGTCCCCCGTGCCTGCCAGGAGCAATTTCTGAGCATGGAGCCAGGAGTAACCCCTGAGCACTGCCGGGTGTGACCCAAAAACCAAAAAACAAAAGAAAAACAGCAACAAAAAAATCCAGTTATCTCGGAAAAGTGACTTGCTGGGGCTTTGAATCTATAAGTGCTCTACTTATCTGGGATCCGACACCACCAGCATCATCTACATCCTTTATATATTTGATTTCAAAGCATTTTCCCTCGTGCTGGAGAGGGAATAACTGCTCAAGACACTGTACTTTCACCAACAAAACCTAATTTATACTCATCCAAACATGGTATTGTCAGATCAAAGAGCTATGTCACTCAAAAGCAGGGGCCATAGGCCCTAAGGAAAGTTATTAGGCTTCCGATTCTGCCATATCTTTCTCTCTTTCACTCTCTAAACTGATCTCCCTCAAAGCTGACTTGGGATAATATCTCTACCTCTCAAAATCCAGGTTCCATCAGCCTCATGCTCCCAGGCTGGGTGGTGCTGGGGGTCCCTATAACAAATCTGGGGCTGGCAAGATCCCAGGGGTTAAGAAATTTGCCTTGCAGGGGTCGGGCGGTGGCGCTGGAGGTAAGGTGCCAGCGCTAACCTAGGACGGACCGCGGTTCGATCCCCTGGTTCCCCATATGGTCCCCCGTGCCTGCCAGGAGTGTCTTCTGAGCAAATAGCCAGGAGTAACCCCTGAGCGTCACCGGGTGTGGCCCAAAAACCAAAAAAAAAAAAAAAAAAAAAAAAAA
>PVKC010014731.1:0-21952 GCA_004027635.1 Crocidura indochinensis | reverse complement strand
ATTCTTCTAGGACAGGGCCACAAAATGTTGTACGGGCCGCGAGTTTGAGACCCCTGCCTTACAGGAACAAATGAGTCTCAAGGGTTCATAAAGCCAAAAGACCTTAGATATTTGACCTTCAAATATATTTTTTTTTTGTTTTGTTTTTTTTTGTTTTTGGGTCACACCCGGCAGTGCTCAGGGGTTATTCCTGGCTCCAAGCTCAGAAATTGCTCCTGGCAGGCACGGGGGACCATATGGGACACCGGAATTTGAACTGATGACCTTTTGCATGAAAGGTAAACGCCTTACCTCCATGCTATCTCAAATATATTTGTCAAAGTTTTATTATACGGGCCGGGCGGTGGCGCTGGAGATAAGGTGCCTGCGCTAACCTAGGACGGACCGCGGTTCGATTCCCCGGTTCCCCATATGGTCCCCTGGACCTGCCAGGAGCGACTTCTGAGCGAATAGTCAAGAGTACCCCCTGAGCGTCACCGGGTGTGGCCCAAAAACCAAAAAACAAAAACAAAACAAAACAAAAAAAAAGATCACTTTAATTTTCTGGCACATTCTTGGCTAAGAATCCAAAACATCATGGTCTTTTAGGGGCCGGGCGGTGGCGCTGGAGATAAGGTGCCTGTGCTAACCTAGGACGAACCGCAGTTCCATCCCCCGGTTCCCCATATGGTACCCCATGCCTGCCAGGAGCGACTTCTGAGCAAATAGCCAGGAGAAACCCCTGAGCGTCACCGGGTGTGACCCCCCCAAAAAAAAAGTTTTATTATACATTTTTTGCAATAATGGACTTTACTAGATTAAACATTTTAAGTGTTAACTAGCTATGTATTACTATTTTTGGAAAGGTTCTTCCAAAATGTGCTCAGGATGTCCATTGTCCACTTTTAGCAATGATCTGTCTGTTGTACCAACAGCTATAGGCTTCTAGGACTGTTGATATTCATACCTTATGGTGCTAGAGACCACCAGTGGTGGACAGTCCAACAGTGCACAGCGGACATCATAGCCACACCTGGATATATGCAACAGACTCCGAGGTTAGACCAAATAATGCTCAAGAGGCTGGTCATGTTCCAGAGATTGAGCCCATGGTGCGCATATGGCTTAAGACCTTTATTATCTGCTTGGATCACCAATTATTTAATCTTTTAAAGGATATTTAAAGTACTAATACTTTCCTTTATTATTGGTTTCCTTGAACCAATAATATGCTTTTTCTTGTAGCATTTAAAAAATAGACTTGGGATTAAGGACTTGGGAGAGAGCTCAACAAACACTAACAAAGCACACTTTGATTGCCACCACTGCATGGTTTCCCACGCACTGCCTGACATGGGTTTGAGCATTGAAGCATCAGGCCTAGTTAGATAAGTATCAGTATCACTAGGAGTGGCCCCCAGACCCATCAGGGGAACGTGCACACATAACACACAGTTAAACACAGTTTTCTTTGGAAAGTTTCATTGAATATGCAGAACTAAAATTATAGTTGAAGCTGGGTGCTTTGCTCAGTGACAGGGCATATACCTTCCATGCTAAAACTCTGGGTTTAATTCCCAGAATCGTAAATAAGCGACAACTCAAAAACGTATAGGAGTTATTATAAGAGGCAAAAATGTGGTAAGGCATTCTCTTCCTATCTGTAGTCTCTTTTCTAATTATTTTTTTATTAAAAACTTTTATTTTGTCCTACTTAAATTACAAAGTTAGTCATGTCTGGGTTTCAGGCATTTAATTTTCAGCTCCAATCTCTTCACTGGTGCCGGCTTCTCTCCACCAATTTCTCCCCTTTGTTCCATTAGCTTCCCATCCAACAGTCTGCTTCTATGAGGGGAATTTATATATGTATAATATATATATAATATATATACATATATAAATATATATGCTTTTATTTGTTTTTTGCATTGTGGTTTACACTACTGTCATTGATAGGATTTTATACCTAATACTTTGCCTCCTTTTAGCACCACTTTCTCCTCCAGGTTGAACCCTCTACCATAGTCTTTGCGCCTTTCTATCCTATATCCCTCCCTTCCCCCCAGAAAGGGCATGTTTTGTACTTAATACCAGTTCCCATGTTCTTTGTTTCCAATCTTTGAGTGTTCATTATTCCAACATTATATTCCTTTATAGCCCATATATGAGAGAGATTATTCTCTGTTGGTCTTTCTCCTAACCAACTTCTCTCAGCATAATACTCTATAGGTCCCTCTATGTAGGAGCAAAGTTCATGACTTCGTCTTTTGACTGAGTATTATTCCATTGTATATATGCACCATAGTTCTTTTATCCATCCATCTGTTCATAGACACTTAGTTTTATTTTTTTCCCAGATTTTAGTTGTTATAGTTAGTGCTATAAGGAATATAGGAGTGCAAATGTCTTTTCTCCACTTTGTTTTTGCACCTTTGGAATACATTTGAAAAAGTGGAGTAATTTTTTTTTTAAGAAGTAAACCTGTCATGGATAACATTTGAGCTAGTCAAATGCATGCCAAGAAAAATCTTAATACGATATTTTCCTCAGAACAACTTAGAATAACCATACATGATGAAATATTTTAGGTAATATTCTTATCTTAATATGCTTTGTCACCTTTTAATTTAAAAAAAGAATAGTATATTGTCTGTCTTCAACTTGTCACAGTAGTTGAATCATTTTGTAATTCTGGCTAATACAGAAAACAGAGAAAACTCTTTAATAGTCACTTGTTCTAACAGGACAGACCACTTGTACGCCTTCTTTATTCAGTGGAGTCCAGAAATATATGCAGAAGACATTGGTGAATACACGAGAGAACCTGGATTTATAGTAGTAAAAAAGATGGAAGAGTCTGAAACGAAAGAGGATCTTACAAATGAAGCAGCAACCAGAGAATGGGAGGTAAGGAGAAAAGGGCAGAGGCTTTGTTCATTTTTATACTTTATACAAGAAAGTATAAGTAATCTTGGTACGTAGGAATAAATTTTTAAAGATTCAGGTTTTCTGTGTATAAGAGGAGTCTTTTTAAATGAATCTGATTAGTATCTTTTGCTATTCTTTTTATTTTTGCTTTAATAAGCAGCAGGATAAGGACTTTTATTATATTGCTAATTGCTCTTTTGTTAGTACCAGACAATATTTAAGATCTGTTTCATTTTAATATCTCCTTGATTTAGCAGGCATAACACATTTAACACACGCATACAAGGTAGCACTCCTTTAAGTTCTCTGCCTGGTTTGAATTAAGCAATAGCGATGCTAGTAAATGAAGTAAGCTGGTCCTATTTTTACACCATAATTTTTTTTAAAAGTACTTTGATTTACTGAGAGCTTTCTATCGAACTAGGTAATGCTAGTTAACTTTTTAAAGTTCTTCTAAGATATGTCTTTTAGGTATTGTGTATTATATGCTTTGTCTTGTGGAATTGATAGGATGATGTATATTTGGTTGCCTGGATTAATTTCCTCTGGATACATTAGAAAATGTAGAGCAGATGCTAAAATGTGATAATACATGGGTCAAATCTCATTAGTCTTGTGGTGTTTATGTTCATGGTTGTTTCTGTGATATGAATTAACTGTGCATGTACCTTACATCTATACTGATTGAAGGTATAATGACCTGTCTTTTATTCAAAATTTGAAATTTGTTGTTAAATGTCTGTGTCTAGTCTGTGTAGTATATACATCTGTTTCTATCATACTCTGAAGGTCACACTAAGCTTTATTGTGGATTCTTTTAATAATAGTTAAACCTATAGAGCTACTCTTAACGGCAGCTTTTTTCCCACAATATCATCAAATTGGTCACTACCAAAAACTGTCACCAGAGGAAAAAGGATACATTAATTTTGAATTAGTCAAATTTTCATAAGAAGTGTTTAAGAAAAAATACATGAATAAGAAATCTAAATCTGGAGGGCTGGGATGATAGCACAGTGGGTAGGGCATTTGCTTTTGCATGCAACTGACCCAGGTTTGATCTCCAGCATCCCAAGCCTGCCAGGAGCACAGAGTCAGGAATGAACTCTGAGCTCCATCAGGTGTGGCCCAAAATTCCCCCCCCCAAAAAAAAACCACCATCTAAATCTACTGTACATAACAATATAGATGAACATTATAGATATAATATTTAATTCTTAAAAGCCACGTCAGATATAAAGGAATGTTAACATGTTGCTTAAAAGGCCAAAACCCCATCAGTCTAGTAAGTTGTTCTGGAGATTCTAGGCTCTAGGTAATCTATCAGTAGGGGCAGGAGAACTTTAGAGTGTTGGTGTTAGGCATTTATTTCACATGATGATCATACAGTGTTTACACATGTAAAATAAGCTTCTCACTTAGAATGAGTTTTGTGAGACAAAATAGCTCAGTTCATCAAAAGGTGTACTAGTTTTAAAGTAGCAACAGCTGAAGGAAATATGAAGGGGTAAGAAAAGTTTTTTAAAAATTCACTTAACTAGTAAGATAGGGTTTTATTTGTTTTGTTTTGGATTTGGCTGTAGCTGGTAATGCACAAGTCTTACTCCTGTAAGGATCACAGGACTATATGGAATGCCAGGGAATCAAACTGCAAGGCAAGGCAAGCACCCTACCTGCTGTATTAGGGCTTTAGCCCTACCTATATAGTATTCAGTGACAATATTTTCAGTAAAGTAAGAGAATTGAAAGTTTCCTCTTTATTTTAGCATGCCACTCTTGACTAGCCTGTGGAGCAACAAAGAGATTATAATTATTGATAACTTGACAATCGATTACTTTGAGTCAATAAAGCTGTCTCCGATCCTGTGGGATACTTTTTATTTGGTGGGCCAGCCACACCTAGCGATGTTCAGGGCTTACTCTTACCTGTGCTCTCAGGAATCACTCCTGGTGGGACTCAGGGTGACAGTATAGGATGTCGGAAATCAAAGCCAGGCCAGCCATATGCAAGGTAAGCGCACCTGTACCTGTACAAGCACTTGCTATACTGTCGCTCCAGCTCTAAAGTTTATACTTTTCCAAATGATTTTTTCTTTCATGTTTTCATCCAAGATTGATTTAAATTAAAGAAGCTAGAAAAGAAAAAACTATTTAAATTTAGAAACTTAGCCTCATTATGCAGAAACCATACGACACTGTCAAATACGGTAGCCTCTGCAACCAACGCAATTAAAATTAAGTGCCATTTAATTTTGATTCACTTCTTGAATAACTTAACATTTCTGGAAATGGCTTGGAGGCATGAATTTTATATATCATGAAAGATAAATTTGATCCAAGTGAATTAAGTATAAAGACATATTAGTTTCTATGAAATGAAAAAAATTAGTGTCCAAATTTTGATGTGGAACAGAATAAAGTATGATTATTGCTATAGTTCCTATAGCCACTAGCCATATATAATGGTTCCCCAAGCCTGCCAGAAGTGAACCCTGACTGCAGAGTCAGAAGTGAACCCTGATCACAGCTGTGTGTGACCCAACCCACCAATAAAGAGTACTACATAGAAAGAGTACTACATAGAATACGAAATGTTACTTAGGGTCTTTTTCTACCTAGGAAAGAAAAATAAAGGCCTTATATTTTTTTATTTGGAGGGGACCTCACACTCAGCAGTGCTCAAATATTACTCTTTGCTCTGTGCTCAAGCATCACTCTAGGCAGTGCTTGGAAGGCCTTTTGGGATGCTGGAATCAAATCTGCATTTGCCACTTGCAAGGCAAATGCCCTACCTACCCTCTGTACCAACTTCCAAATAGAAGGCTTAAAAAGGATGTTTTCTTCCACTGTAGAGTGGAAGTAGCTCTTGATCAAAACTGTCTGTTCCATTTACGCTTGTTTTATTTTGTTTGTGGGGTCACAGCTGGTGGTGCTCAGCTGGCTAGACCTGCCTTTTAACTGCCTGTGCAGTTCTGGGATTGATCCAGGCTTCACATTGCATAGCATGTGCTTCAGCCCTTTGCACCATCTCTGGGTCCCCCAATGTGGCAACTTTCTTTTATTTTTTATTTTGTGGTGCTGAGGATCAAACCCAAGGCATCACCTATGCAAGGCAAGTGCTGTATTGTGGAACTGAATCTCTGGCCCCTACTCTGCACATGCTTTGTCTGCTTCAAATACTTATTGTTGTTGTTATATTAATTATTAATTATAAAGCTGTAAAGGTGTAGATGGATGGTGAAGCCTTTCTCAGCCCAGCCTGGTACCTGCAGCCGCTCTGGCCTGGCGGGTCTGTCAGTACCAGGATGACCCCTAAAAAATGACCCACAGGCAGTCAGTCAAAGTTTCAGGAGACTTAAAGTTCTATTTGCAAGGCCCTAACCACCATGTGCATATTTCACATGGCTTCTAAGCTAAATAGCCTCTTTCTTGCTCCTTTGCATCCATGCTGTCTCTGATCTCTCTTTCTGTTGAGTCTTCCTGCAGAATGTTTCTACTGCCCTCTCCCTACCCCCAGGCTACCCCTTAAATTACCAACCACAGACCCCTCCCATTTATGGAAGGTCTCCCTTTCCTGGTGAGATAGACTGGAAGTTAGTTGGGAGAAGGGTAACAATTATTACTGTTGTAGTTTTGGGGCCACACCCTGTGGTGCTCTGGGTTACTCCTGGCTCTGAGCTCAGAAATCACTCTTAGTAGACTCGGGGACCAAATGGGATGCCAGGAATTGAACCTAGTTCATCCAGTGTGAACTGAGTACAAGGCAAATGCTCTACGGCTGTGCTATCACCTCGGCCCCCTGCTTCAGATATTTTCTTATACTTATCTATATGCAGTCAGAAATATATTCATCAAAAGTTTAAATAGTTGGGAAACACATATAGTAAACTTCTCTCCATACTCACGATATTTTTCTCTGCATCCCTGCCTTATGTTGTGCCATGAGTGATTATAAGATCTATAATATCAGTGATTATAATGATCTTATAATCGATTATAATCTCATATTTAAACTAAGAATGTTTCAGATATGTATATACTTATATAAAATGTATCCTTAACTCTTGGATATAAATGAGTCAATGTGGACATTAGTTAAAAAGGATATTAAAGTTCTTATGACCTTACACTATACCAGAGTTTAAATGTACTTTGTGGATTCATTCAAGCACAGATCAGTAATTTATATAGCCTGGTATGCTGCTTTATTTTCTTCTGTTGAAATAGTGCTTCTGAAAGCATTATGTTTCTGATCCTCAGGGACACTTCCTGTGCCTTTTATCTCTCTCTTTGTAATGACACAGACCTCAAGAGAGATGCATGTTTAGTTAAAATTGCTTTGTTATCCCATTTCCTGGAAGTTAACTTTCATTTTCTTTAGAATAAGTGATGGCATAAGCAGTTTTGACTTTTTTGCCTTGAAATGTAATTTCATACGCTTCAGCATGCTTTTATACTAATGTTGTAGCTACTCAGACAGTATTTCTAAACCTAATTAGAAGATCCAGTTATTCTCAATTGCTAACAGCAACTGAAAAAAATCAACGGCTTTTTGAATAATATAAAATTATTTTATCCTGGGTAAAAATCTGCTTCTTTTCCTTTTTTAAGTTGATTTATTAAATCACCATTAAGTGATTGATTTAGAAGTTTACATTTCAGACTTTCCTTCAGTGATCATATGCCAATAGGCTCTCTGATTTGCTGCTAGTTTCCATTTTACTTTGGTGAAAGTGGGAGGAGTGCATAGTTGAGGTGCTCAGAGGCCACTAGGAATGAAAGATGTCCAGGGTCCAGCTACATCTCAGGCTTTCAATGCTTTTCCTAATGAGGCTGGCCAAGGATAAGTATTGCTTGCAAAACCCAGCACCACACTGCATGCTCATGCTCCCCATAGCATTTCTACCAAAAACCAGGGAAGACTTTGAGCACTCTTAGAGTGTCCTACTTTTCATCCTCTCCCAAGCATTGATCTGTGGGATCCAGGTGTGAATTGCCACAGTGCCCCGGGGCCTTGGAGCACTGCTCAAGAGACTTCTTCCCACACAAATGGAGCTATGGTTGCCCTGGAGAAAGTTCTAGTCTCTCTTCTCACCCTCTTCATAGGATTGATAAAAGTATGTACTTTTGGAGGCTTCAAAACCCAAGTTGACCTCGTGCAAGACAAGCACCCTACCAGCTTCCTCTATCCCCATTCCCTCAATGCTAATGTTAATAAGACATTTTATACTAAAGTACTATTTATAGCCCAACATTAATGGCATGTTTCCTATATACCATTAGAGGAATTTAAAGACAACTTTACTCATGAAATCACCACCCAAATTTATGCCATAAAATATACTTAGAGCTGGCATTGTATGCACTCCTAAAAAAACGAAAGCAAAACCTTTTCATCTCTAGGTTCTTTTTTTCCAGTCTGTTTTATTTTCCAGTCTGTCTTATTTTCATTGTTCTTTTATAAGAACATTTCACATTGCACCTATCCTTTGAGAAAAAATTTCAGGTGTGTGATACTTATGCTCAGTGCAGTGCTTACATAGTAGAGAAAAGGAGTGGAGAACATCTTTGACCACAAGCAGGCTTTCTAATGAAACCCTGGGAATGGGTAGGCTGATGTGGAGATGAGCCATGTGTTTTTGATGAACTGAGGAAGAAAAGTATCAGGGTAAATGCTCTGGTATTGGATGAGGAAATGATGGGTAGAGAGGTGTTTTAGAGGGCAAGCTGTGGTTGATTGGCTATATCCTGTGTGTATATAGACTGAAATGTGGAGAAAAGAAATGTGGGGTGTTGGGTGGGTGTTGTTGCATGTACATGTAAATGTAGTATGTATTTGAAGGGTACATTGTACAGCAAAGTAAAAGAGAAAAGGCATGTTTAGTTTCAATGAAAGAAATATTTCAGGTGTATTATTTTAGAGTTGGCATTTTAGCTGCTGCATTCTAGTAATTATAGTTTAGAGACATAGTATTCTTTTATAGTTCACATTTTTATATTAATTTCAGCATGCTATTTTTAGTGACATGTAAAGACAGTAACTGTACATGCCATTTTTAAAAATTAGATGTTTGAAACTGCATTCTAAAATGACTCTAGCAGGCCAAGAGATTTTCATTTTATTTTGAGTGTTAGTATAGTATTTAGTGATAGTAGATTAGATTCATTTTTTTTATAGTCTTGCTATTAAAAATTGGAGAGTCGATGGTCTGGTGCTTCAAAGCTGCTCACAGGCAAGATGACATTGTGTAAGATTCTTAGATGCAAATAAAGAACAGAATTATATGGCTCTGAGAAAAAATGTTCACTGAAATCGTTCTTGTATTTTGGGGATGTACTATGAAAACTATACTTTTTTCTGACTTTGTTATTTTTAGTATTCTGGGTGTTTGGAAATACATGCTCTGTGCCTTTAAACTTTTGAGCCCTTTTTCTTTGCACGTTTGGGTACAGTGCAACCAAACTTAAATATGGGAAGCCCTCCTTTCACTCCCCCACCTCTACAGTCTCCACTCCTGACTGTTTTTGCATTGGGTCCTGCGTAGTGATTAGCTCTCTGTTCTGTCAATCAAATATTTGTTTCTAGCAAACTATTTTGTGACTGAAGTAAGGTGCTTGGGCTGGAAATTTATCTTTGACAAGAGGAAGAATGGTTTTTCAAATAGAGTTTCTGAGATCTGATATAACTTAATTTGTCCTGGAAAAGAAATGTCTCGTCTGTGGCATGGGAAAAAAGGGAGAAGACACCAGCCAATTAATCAAAAATATACTCTGGTAAATCTTCGCAAATGATTTTAGATTCTGTATTCTCTAGTCTTTGATGGTAATATACAAGATTATACAGTTTTAGAAAGTGTAGCATAGACAATATTTCTAAAATACTAAACTGTATGGTGAAAGGCACTATTTCTTCTAGTCTTGTATATCTTTCAAATGAGGGGTTTAGAACTATAATGTTTCATATATATATATATATATTTTTTTTTGGTTTACCTTTCCTATTCTATATCCAAAGTGAGTTGTAAAATCTGTCTGACTATTCTTTTAAGTTTGAGCATTGTCAAAAAATAATTTGAATTTTGTTTTTACTTAAAAATAAGTTGAATAGGTGTGAGTAAATTTAACTTTTTCCCATGTTAGATAATTTAGATAATATTGTATGCATAAAGGAATTATTTTGGCATTTCAAGTGATAACTTCATAAACTATTCACAAATTTGTTAAACAGTGATACTTCAATATAAAACTTTACCTTTTAATAAAGGAAACCTTATGCTTATATAAAATAAAAACTGAGTCAACTTTTTATCTATTTTAAGAATACTAGATAATTTTCAGTGTAAATATGTGTCTTTTGTTTGTGAGAACATATGTTGCAAGGTATTCTTTTAGTGGTTTGGAATTATATCTTGCTTTATGAATGTGCGTTTTATTTTTACTACATTGTAGGTGGCTGAAGTAAACCTATATATATATTCATATATAGATACACACACATTTAAAATCAGGGGCAACTTTTAGAAAAATATCCCTTAAAGCATATAAAAATACAAAATGGTTTCAGCTTATATCATTTCAGTTGGATTAAAAAGTTCTTTGTTTTTTTTTAACTTGAATAGGTTTTTATGTGTTTATAACTTGCTTATGTGATGCAGCAACACATATGGATTGATTTAGTTACCTGAAATGATTTAAAAAAATGTCAAAATTAAGACCAGATTTATTGGAATAACCATTTAACACAGCTTTTAAAATACCCAAACCAGCCTGGGTTCTGTCTGCCTTGTTTTTGGCAACTTGAATATTGTTTAGTCACTACTTCTCATAGTTTTTTATTACAAATACAGGAAAGTTGTGGCTATTTTGAATTTTAATTTGTAGGCCATTACAGTGTTCATCCTATCCTCGTGAATACTCGTCATACTAGTTCAGCTTTCTAGGAAGTTTACATGAGGTTTTTCATAGAAAAAAAGCATGTTCACACTGGTTTGGGGGCCTGCCTTTGCATATAATTTTCTTAATTCTCTCACCAGTCACAGCATTTCAAGGTCATTAGTTACCTTCCATGTAAAAGATGAGGAAACAGATATAAAGTAGTAACCAGAACCTTGCTATCAT
Organism: Crocidura indochinensis; assembly: GCA_004027635.1. Lineage (NCBI taxonomy): Eukaryota > Metazoa > Chordata > Mammalia > Eulipotyphla > Soricidae > Crocidura > Crocidura indochinensis. The sequence continues at coordinate 10,927 of PVKC010014731.1, read as the reverse complement.
GGAGTACAAATACTTGACCCTGGGGTGTTCTTCATGTACCAGGGATGCCTTTGAAATGCTTTTTAAATATTATTGCACACAATGACATGCCTTAAAGTGTAGAAGAACTTAGATCCCAGTTCTCTTGCTGTTCTTATTTTATTACCATTGTCCTAGGAGTTGTAGGGCAGGAGAAAGGTAAGAAAGTAAAAATTAAAAAATATATAGTTTTTTTCACTTGTTTGATAGATTGAGATTTGAGATTCTCTAGAATTTTACTTTAAAAGGGATCCCTCTGTTTTCAAACTTAAAAAGATATTTGCTGGGCCCAGAGAGATAGCACAGCGGCATTTGCCTTGCAAGCAGCCGATCCAGGACCAAAGGTGGTTGGTTTGAATCCTGGTGTCCCATATGGTCCCCCGTGCCTGCAAGGAGCTATTTCTGAGCAGACAGCTAGGATAAATCCCTGAGCACCTCTGGGTGTGACCCCCCCCCCCCAAAAAAAAAGATATTCGCTTAGGGTCCTGGAGAGATAACATGGAGGTAAGGTATTTGCCTTGCATGGAAAAGGATGGTGGTTTAAATCCTGGCATCCCATATGGTCCCCTGTGCCTGCCAGGAGCGATTTCTGAGCACAGAGCCAGGATTAACCCCTGAGCGCTGCCGGGTGTGACCCCCTCAAAAAACAAACAAACAACAAAAAAAAGATATTCACTTAGGAATAGCAAATATTTTGGAACATAAACGTTCTTATTTTTATGTTTATATATCTTTTAATCTCTACTCAGTTGATAAAATATCTATAGGTTTTTTTTGTTGTTGCTTTTTTGCTTTTTGTTTTTTGGGCCACACCCAGTGACTGTCAGGGGTTACTCCTGGCTATGCGCTCAGAAGTCGCTCCTGGCTTGAGGGACCATATGGAAAACCGGGGGATCGAACCACAATCCGTCCTAGGATCTGTCCTAGGCTAGCGCAGGCAAGGCAGGCACCTTACCTCCAGCGCCACCGCCCTGACCCCAATCTCTATAGTTAAGTGTGATTCACTACCTTTTATCTGATCTTAATATGGTTGTATATTTATGAATAAGTTAGGATACTTTTTTATAGCAGTTAGTTTTAGAGGACCATCCACAGTCATCTTGGAATTAGTGCAGGCTTACTATTTAAATCAAGAAAATTAGACCTTAGAGCCACTTCCCATTTCTTGGAACAATTTTCTAAATATTCATCTATGTGATATCATATTTGATCTTATAGCCCTGTATATACAATAAGCAAGACTTTCCTTTGATGAGACTGACCCAGGTTCAATTCCTGGTGCACATAGGTTTCCTTGAGCATTGTCAGGAATGATGCCTGAGCAGCAAGCCAGTAGGCCAGTAGTAAGCTTTGGACACTGTAGGACATGGCCTGATATCCCACCCCACCTTGCCCCCAAAGTCTCCTAGCACTTGGTAACATTTTAATGATTTGATTAATAATGTATTTGTCTAATAACACAATTATTATACCTGTTTAACATAAGATATATTATTTTATTTTACTGTAAACTCAGGGATTGAACCCAGAGTTTCACACACAATAGGTATTGAACCACATACCTGATTCATTAGAGATGCTTCGTGTGATTCTGTGGAATATTGCTACTGTTGGCTCCATTCTACAAATAAATAATATTATATTGCTCATATTACAGCCAGTAAGTTTGAGCTGTGATTTGAGTTCAGATATTATTGATTTAGAATGTATATCTTAGTTATAAGTGTGTATTTATATGTAATTTTAGAATATGCATCCTTTTTTAAAAAGTTTAAGGCTTATAGAAGATTTAATTATGTACAGTTTCCCAAAACCTTTTGACCCAAGTACTATGCTTTTATTAATCATATCCTTTAATAGTGTTCTATATTTTTAGATTTGGGGTTTTTGGGGGACACACCTGGTGACGCTAGGGATTACTCCTGGCTATGCACTTAGAAATCAATCCTGGCTTGGGGTACCATATGGAATACTGGGGATCGAACTCAGGTTCGTTCTGGATCAGCCACTTGCAAGGCAAATGTCTTTGCACTGTGTTATTGCTCTGGTCCCTATATTTTAAGATTTTAATTCATAAAAATGGTGGATATTGATCATCCAAAATCTTTATTGTACCAATGCTGACTCTTTGTATATTCTATGGAATGATTATTTTCTACCATAGGATTATAGTAGTTTCAATACCCTAAAGGTTCCTAATCATCTCTTCTCCTGAAATATCCAATGAGCACAGAACTTTGTACTATTTCTGTAGCCTTGCCTTTTTTAGAGTATTCTGTAGTTGGAATCATGTTGTTAGTAACTGTTTCCATTAGCTTTTTTTTTTTTCACTTCATAATATGCATTTAAGGTTACTCTCTGTCTTTGTAGCTTAATTACTCATTTCTTTTTACTGCTGAATTGTAGTGCTGCATTGTCTGGGTGTTCTACAGTTTGTAATTCATTCACCTATTGAAGGGGACTATCTTGGGTTTTTTATGACATAGTTATTAAGCCTTTCTCATATTAGGTGCTTCCTGTATGGTTCTTAAATTACAGTTAGTTCCTTCCTCATCCCTTCTCTCTGTCAGTACAATGTTGAATGCTGAACATTGGTGGTGAAAAGGAACATCTTTGTCCTGTTGCCTTAGTAGAAATGTATTTCAGGGGCAGAGTTATATCATAGCAGGTAGGGCACTTACCTTGCTTGTGATTGACCCAGGTTCGACCCCCAATCCCATATGGTCCCCTGAGCCTGCCAGGAATAATTTCTGAATACAGAGCCAAGAATAACCCATGAGAACTTCTGTTTGTATCTCCAAAACAAACAAAAACCCATACTTGACTTGTTATTTATCATTTTCCCAGTGTATAAAGTGTTTTTTTGTTTGTTTGTTTTGGACCACACCCGGTGATGCTCAGGGGTTACTCCTGGCTATGCGCTCAGAAGTTACTCCTGGCTTGGAGGACCATTTGGGAAACTGGGGGGATCGAACCGCGGTCCGTCCTAGGCTAGCGCAGGCAAGGTAGGCACCTTACCTCCAGTGCCACCGCCCAGCCCCTATAAAGTGTTTTTTTAACATGAATTATTACTACAAAATATAGTGCTTTTGTATCTGTTGGTACATGATGTAGTATATCAGTTAGTTTTCAGGAGTTGAAATATCTTGCATGGATGCTTTATTCCACTGGTCATTGTGTAGATTTTTTAATTATACATTGCAAGATCAAACATGCTTATATTTTATTGTCTTTTGCATGTTTATTTATGAGAAATTTATTCCTTTTGTAAATTGGGTGGCTATGTCTTTTAGAACATAGTCTTTTTTTCTAGGCTCTCAAATATATAGATATAGAGATTGAGATAGCATGGATGTAAGGCCTTTGCCTTTCATGCAAAAGGTCATCGGTTCAAATCCCAGTGCCCCATATGGTCCCCCGTGCCTGCCAGGAGCAATTTCTGAGCATGGAGCCAGGAGTAACCCCTGAGCACTGCCGGGTGTGACCCAAAAACAAACAAACAAAAAAAATATAATATTCCTTTATTGTCTTTCTAACTTCTATGGAATCAATGATGGTGCCCCTTCTTCATTTCTTTTTGTTTGTTTTTGTCTTGGGGTCACACCCGGTGATGCTCAGGGATTACTACTCATAGTTATACACTGAGAAATCTCTCCTGACTTGGGGGACCACATGGGATGCCAGGGGATCGAACTGTGGTTTGTCCTAGGTTAGGGTGTACAAGGCAAGTGCCCTACTGCTTGCAACACTGCTCCGGTTCCCCTTCTTCATTTCTGATAAAATTTACTTGTATCTTTATTGTAGTCTAGGGTTTAGCAATTTATAAATTTCTTCTTGCTTATTATTGTGTTTTTCTTTTCCAAAGAAATTTACATTTGGGGGAAATTTATTGTTTAAAGAGTTGGGATTTTCCTTAATATTTCTGTTTTTCTTCTTAGTTTAATTTCACTGTAATCTTTGAGCATATATAGCCTTTGTTTTCCTTGAGGTGTGTTTTTGACTCAGAATGTGTCTTATCTTAATAAATACTCAGTGTGATTTTAAGAAGACTATCTTCTGTTGTTGAATTACATATTCTATACATAGTGGTCATAACAAATTAGTTGAGATTACTGTTCATTCCACTGTGTCCTTACTAATTTTCTGCCTGCTATAATTGTGAGTTACTAATGAGGTGTGAAGTCTCCAGCTATAACATATAGTGGATTTATCTGTTTCAAAATTATATAATGAGTAATTTCCCCTCATATTCTGTGAACAAAACCCTGTTATTTCCCTTTTATGACATTCACTTCTTATTTATGGTTTCAGAAAGTCAGTGTAGTACGCACATTATAATTCAGTGGTTTTGAATTCATTCTAGATAATTGTTAATGTATGACTCCTTATTGTTCTAATATATTATGTCAGAATATTGAAAAAAATTTCAATTTGAAGCAAAACAAATCAATGTGACATAATCCAGGCTTTATTTGTATATTTTGTCATATAAAGTAATGTGATATCAAGGATGGTGTTGTATAATCCCTTTTTTAAACTACATCAACTCAGACCTAAAATGTTTTTAAAAATGTTGATATAGTCACATAAGTAAATATATATGGCATTGGTAGCATAATATTTTATTCTGTCTCATTTTTCTTTTTTAAATTAGGAACAAACATGGTCCATGTAAATCAGTAATGAATTATTTGCCTTACATTTATGATTCTTGCCTTTGATCCTCAGCAAAACAAATTTAAACAAAGGCACATCCACAAGACTTTTAAGACCTTTGTTACTCTGTAAGATAGTTGAAGGTAGAGAATTTTTGGTCTTGTTTGTTGGATTATTTTAAGGGAAAGACTGGAATGTCCAAGAATGATTATTATATCAAACTTTGATCTTTAATCTGGGAGAACATAACTTAATTCATGGATGTGAGAGTAGCTTTCACTTTTTCCTTTGTTCTGCTTTTATTCAGTTCTTGTAGTTACCATCATAGCTTGGAAATAGGTAGATTTAACTCCACCATTGCAGTCATAATTCTGTGAAAACAAATATTTAGAAAATACTTTATCTGTGTGAGGTCCTTTATTGTAGGAAGACTAGCTCTTGAAATTAGGTCAGAATATTTAAATTTTTGTAGATAGGATTTCACAGTGTATCCAAATTATTTTACTTCTTAAGAAATTGCTTTTTAACCAGACATTGAATATACTTATAATTAGAGGGTCTAGGTTTCCTGTACCATAAGACCTTTGATAAGTCAGAGTACAACATAGAACAATTTAAATTAGGTCTAGTTTTTTGGCTTAAAAGTAATACATTCTGTGCATGAGCTATGATTTCATACAATTACAGAAAATAATTGATGACTAATTCCAGTTTTATCATAGATATAGTTGAAATCTATAGTACTTTATTGACCTATCATTCTCTGTGCTCATATATTTATTTTAAGAGATAGTAGTATTAATTTGCATTTAATTATTTTTTATTAATTTAAATTAGCTTTTAAAAATATGACCAAGAAAAGGTCTATTTATGATATTAAAGTTACTCTAGCATTACCAGATATTATCTTTTAAAATATGACCAAGATAAGGTCTATATATGATATTAAAGTCACTCTAACATTATCAGATATTATAAGCTAATATTATTTGTGGTTCTCTTTCTGAAGTACCTACTACTCTTAGTGCACTGATAAAAGTCAGATAATGACTGAGCTCATTTGTACACATAATTCAATTTTACTTCCATCTAGGGGAGTGTATTCCTATGGTAAAGGAGATTTAAGATGTTAGTTGGGGCCCAGAGCAAGAAAGTAAAGCAGTTAGCCTTGCATGTGTCTAACCTCCCAAGCACAGCCAAGAGTGATCCTTAGCACTGATTGGTCTGTCCCCCCAAAAAACAAAACAATTATAAAAAGTGTTTGATCAGTGCTAACTAATATATATATATATATATATATATGTATATATATTCCATATATATGGAATGCATAAGATTCTATCTCGTGTAACTTGATAGTTCAAAATTTTCTTTAGAGATTTCTTTTACTGGTCATAAAAAGTAAGGTCATTTTATTTTTAGCATGCATGCTTTTTTATTGAAAATTATGGTCTTTGTTGAAAGCTCTTTATTATTTTTTATGTAATTAAAAATACTCAAGATAGGGGTCAGGGAGCTAGTACAGCAGGTATTAGCTTACATGCAGCTGACCCGAGTTCCATCCCTGATACCACATATGGTCTCCCAACCCTGCCAGGAGTTAACCTCTAAGCACCACCACGTGTGGTACAAAATCAAACAAAAAATAAGATATGAAAAAGACTTACAATCCTCCCCCAATTGAAATATTTGAATGTAAGACAAAATACATAAGACTCTTGATTTGGGGCCCGGGAGATAGCATGGAGGTAAGGCGTTTGCCTTTCATACAAAAGGTCATCGGTTTGAATCCCGGTGCCCCATATGGTCCCCCGTGCCTGCCAGGAGCAATTTCTGAGCATGGAGCCAGGAGTAACCCCTGAGCACTTCCGGGTGTGACCCCCCCCCCCAAAAAAAAGAGTAAAAAAAGAAAGACTCTTGATTTATTCCTTTATTCTCTAACCTAGAGAATAAAGAGAATAGCTCTAGTAGAGTGTTGAAAATTGATCAAGTGAAACTAGCATTAATAATAGGAGTTTAGCATGCAATTGTGTCTGGGTACATGGTGCCTGAGCACCTGCCACCAGGCATCTCCCCTCTTTTGGGGGTTGGGGGGATGATTTGAGTCACACCAGCAGAGCCCAGGTGTTACTCCTGGCTGTGTGCTCAGAAATCGCTCCTAGCAGACTTGGGGGACCATATGGGATGCCGGGATTTGAACCACTGTACTTCTGCATCGAAGGCAAACGCTGTGCTTTCTCTCCAGCCCCATATCTCCCCTCTTGAGATGTGACTTTAGGACTTTAAGGCTGGGATGTGTACCAGGGTTCTCTGCTTTTGAAAAAGGCTGAGCTTAAGAGAGAGCACATTGCTTTCTCTCTTATCCTCTCCCTCCACTTCATCAGAATCACCAAATAAAATCAGATTTGACTTTAAATTTTACTATCCACAAGGCACTACAATCCTTTGCATGTATCAAATTTTCTCAATAGTCGCAATAAAGCCATATTGGTATGTCACTCTTACTACTTCACCATTTTGAAAAATAAGATAGATCAAGATGGGATGAAGTTCAGGTCCATTGGATCTCATGGTGTTAGAGCTCATAACTACTTCAAATGTAATTTTCTGCATAGTTGTTTTGTAAAATTCAGTCTAGTAATAATGCCCAGAATGATCTTTTTAAATTCTCTCATCTTTCACAGCTTTCAGCAGGTTTATGTAGCTTCTTATCTAGTTATCCTGACATTTATGTTACTGGTGACTAATTCATTCCAGTTGCTTGCACTGAATTTTGTAACCAGACCCTATATACAGGGCCGAGCTGATTGAATGCAAGAGGATTTGTATCAGCTCAAGAAACTTAGCACATATTTATGGCACCACCAGAGCTCACTCAAGCTTCAGCTTTGTCAGTCGAGAATTAGTGTCTGTCTCTGTGGGGTTGTTGTTGCTGTTGTTGTTATTTGGTGAAGATGTTATTTGTCATTGTGGCTTTCAAATTTAACACTATATTCAACAGCCTGGTCTCGCAGTTGCTGAAAATACAAAATCTCTCTTAGGATATTAAATATTTTAGTAGGAAACAGAAGTAATGTAAGCAGAGGCTAACCACTGAAAAATGGTCATTAGAAAGCCTAGACTTGCTTGAAAAAAATACCACCAATTATATACACCTTTGGAAATGTATGCTTCTTTCTGGAGTTTATTTTTTCTTATTGCCTTGATTTTTAAATATATCTTATACTTTTTCTTACCCCTCCTACTTTTTTTCTCTGATACAGATCATGTAGATCTTAGGATATTAAATATTTTAGTAGGAAACAGAAGTAATGTAATGTAAGCATCTTTCCTTTAAGAAATGTATCCAGCATTGCTACTAGGTTAGGATATATGTATATATTATATATAATATATATATACATATATATAATCTTAGCTAAACCAGAGGAAAGAGATGAAGCTATCTTTTTCTTTATAAAACTGCAGAACATTTAGATTTTTTTTGTCAAATGTTGTTGTATAGTCACCATGAAACCACAAAGTTATTAATGATGGGGTTTGGGTCTCACAGTGTTTGAATATCCGTCCCTTCACTAGTATTCACTTCCCTCTACCAATACTACTGTCCCTATTCCCCCCCCCCCACTTGGCCTCCAACCAATGTGTTTCAATGAGACATTTAGATTTTAAATGTTCCTTCTGTTAGCATAGCATGATGTATTTATTATGGCATTCCCTGTATGGACTACTGTTTGCTAAATTAAAAGCCGTCTCTATGCAACAGTCAAGAAGATCTTCCATCATCAAATCAGTTGGATGCAAGAGTTTAACAACTCTGTCCAATGTATTTCACACCTAAGATTAATCAATTTCTTGGACTAGCACCAGGAGTGGGGAAGGAAACCCTGGTACCGTTCTCCTTCCCCTAGTGAAATTCTCCAGCTCTGCTTTTGTTTTGTTTTACTCGGGCGATTTTTCTCAACTGTCAGTGGAATTATTGTCTTCCTGTCTCCACATTCAGGTAGTATCAGTGGCTGAGTATCACCGCAGGATCGATGCTCTAAATACTGAAGAACTGCGCACACTCTGCAGACGCCTCCAGGTGCCCCCTTCAGTAGCTTGACTCCTTCTGGAGATTGACTGCTCCCTGGTTTTAGTGTCTGTTGTCAGGGCAAATCTCCTCGTGAAGGATTTGTTTTGACTTTAGCACTAAAATAACCCATCAGAAAATTCCTTCTTCTTTCTTCTATTTATTTATTTATTTATTTATTTTTTACATTTTGGATTTAAAAGAGTATGGTATTGTCTCAAACAGTTATAGGTTTATCTTTTTCCATCATCTTTTCATTTGAAAAAACATTGAGAGGAATTTTCTGTCACTTTGGAACTTTTCTCAGTACTGTGTTTCTTTGAGTGATCTAGAGATTTCATTTAATTCAAACATTGGCAGGGTGTCTCTGGATATGAGATTATTAAGGGGAGTGTGAAAAGTGTGGGATTATAGGATAATTTTAAATTTTAGTGAATTGCAAAGCTAAAATATTTTCTCCTTTTTAAGGATATTTAAAGTTGTATCAACCCTATATTATATATCTTATTTAGGTACATTTTTTGGGTGTTTCTTTTTGGCATATTTGGATTTCTATAGACTAGGCACCAGAACTAGATAAGTAATTTAATATTTGTGCTTTATTTTTTCTTCGAGACAAGTGATACAATTGAACTCATTTTTTTTAGTTTTCTGTATTATTGTATGTTTTCCTTTTCTGAATAAGCTATGCTTCATGGCTTTGCTAGCGCTACTAATTTTTTTCAATGCTGCTCATGCTGTGTTTGAATTTTTTTTAACTTTCACATCATCAAAATAAGGGTAAAATATGATGTGAAAGAATTAGTTTTCACCCCAAAATTCATATAATTATAGGACATGTATTTAAAAATATATGCTGCTTCATTTTGGTAAGAAATCTGTTAAAGCAACAAACTCAAGATTTCATTGCTGTTAAGTCACAGTCGCCGAACACGCCTACATTTTAGTTATCTGCTCCAGTCAATTCAATTTAGTATCTGATGTAAAGGTCTTTAGATACCAATTATATGTTATATCCTTTAAAACCATTGTTGTCTTATATATTAAAATTAATATAAAGTAGTGCTAGTAGAATAGATCGCATAGGAATTTTGAATTAATCATCATTTTTATCTTGTAATGAATATCAGCAGGATAATTTCCATCAAGCAAAAATGTATCCTTTTTAATGTTCAGAGTTTTCTGTTGAGGAAAATAGATATAGGAACAAGTAGACTTTTAAATATCTTGTTCCAAAAATATTTTTAAATTTAGTAATTAATAATAATGAGGGCATTTAAAAAAATGTTACTTTTAGTGAAGCAACTAGCAGATAGGTAACAATTTATACCTGTATAGCTATGCCTGCTATTACACAATTTTTTTAATTGTGGTACCCAGGAATCATGTTCTATTTTATTCACCATAAACAAAAGAAAACAATTTGGCACATTTTAAATAGAACAAATTTTAAAGCTAACAGACTCACTTTTTTTTCTTAGAATAGCAAACTTTGCATACATCTCTTTTTACTTTTAAGTAACAGGTATTTATCTTTCATATCAGCCCTCCCTCATCTAGTGCGTGAGGAAAAAGTTCATTTAAGATTTAAAAAATGTATTTTCCACATTGTATATATCATTTTTAATAGATGGATCATCTTTTTTTTTTTTTGCTTCTGAAATTCTAAAGTAAAACTTTAACCACCTTTTCTGAAGTATTAGTGTTGAGTTCTTTTAAAAGGGTGAAATTTTTTTACATATGTTGTAAGTTTTATACTTATAAAATGTCTTCTACTTTTTACTTTAGATTACTACAAGAGAAGACATCAGTTCAAAACAGGCTGCTCCAGTGAAAGCAGAACTGGAGTCAGAAGCTTTTCGACCAAACCTGAGTGACCCCAGTGAGCTGTTACTGCCAGATCAAATTGAAAAGGTCCGCTAAGCCCACTTGTGTGTATTTGTGAGATTGTGTCCATTAGAGAAAAACAACAGACTCTTCTCACATGTCTTTAAAAGTGAAGATGCAGGGGCTGGAGTGATAGCATATGGCTACTAGGGTACTGGTTTTCCGAATCCAGGTTTAATCTCCTAGCTCCCTCCGTCCCTCCCTCCCTCCCTCCTTCCTTTCTTTCTTTCTTTCCTTTCCTTTCCTTTCCTTTCCTTTCCTTTCCTTTCCTTTCCTTTCCTTTCCTTTCCTTTC